>CAWYQG010000234.1:0-128161 GCA_963966155.1 Clivina fossor
CGTCAATTTCTGCTTAAAAAACGCGAATTTACAAGCATTTGTACGTTTTTGGCTCGCCAACTTAAAAACTACTGGAGATATTGAACTTTTTCAAAAAATCCGATTTCTCATTAAGGGGGTAGTACACTTTGAACGTCCAAAAAGTAAGGCATTTTCGTTAATTTTTTTAAGCAATAAAACACTAAGGGAGGGCAAATATGTTATAACCCATTTATTACTCATCCTTCGAACTACAATTTGTATTTTTTTGAACTCGATCGGCGCCCCCCCGTGGCCGGTGCACCAGGTCGCGCAGACGTCCTCGCGCGGAAGTCGGAAAACGGCGTGGGAAAATACTCCTTCCCATGTGATCCTGGTACATAAATCGAACTAAATCCTAATTAGTAATGAAATTTGGGTTAGAAATACGTATTCCGATTTTTTTTAAATTGATTTTTTCAAAAGTTGTGGCCTTAGGAAAAAAAAATCCATTTTTTCACCCTAAAAATGCTTACAAAATCGTGGATTAAAAATCCATTTTTGACAAAATCAAAAATGTGGATACGTATTTCTAAGCAGAATTTAATTCTGAACAAGAAAACCTAGGCGATATCCAAATTTGATGATAACTGGTTAGAGTAATTTCCCACGCAAGTTTGAAAAACCTCGTTTCGAGATAAACGGCGTTCATTTTTCTCGTGGAAAAGTATTTACCTTCAATCGGCTATGCCGGCTCCATACATTTTTTAGGAAATCGCTTCGTAAAGCGGTAAGGAATATTCTGGCGGACTTGGAGTCTTTTCTAAATTAAAGTATACATCCCAAGGAACATTTTAAGCCAAAAAAAAAAAAAATGCATTTTTTTGAAAAGTCAAAGTGTACTCCCCCCTTAAACCAGCGAAGCGAAAAAGCAAGAAATCGTCAATTTCTGCTTAAAAACGCGAATTTACAAGCATTTGTACGTTTTTGGCTCGCCAACTTAAAAACTACTGGAGATATTGAACTTTTTCAAAAAATCCGATTTCTCATTAAACCAGCGAAGCGAAAAAGCAAAAAATCGTCAATTTCTGCTTAAAAACGCGAATTTACAAGCATTTATACGTTTTTGGCTCGCCAACTTAAAAACTACTGGAGATATTGAACTTTTTCAAAAAATCCGATTGCTCATTAAACCAGCGAAGCGAAAAAGCAAAAAATCGTCAATTTCTGCTTAAAAACGCGAATTTACAAGCATTTGTACGTTTTTGGCTCGCCAACTTAAAAACTACTGGAGATATTGAACTTTTTCAAAAATCCGATTTCTCATTAAACCAGCGAAGCGAAAAAGCAAGAAATCATCAATTTCTGCTTAAAAACGCGAATTTACAAGCATTTGTACGTTTTTGGCTCGCCAACTTAAAAACTACTGGAGATATTGAACTTTTTCAAAAAATCCGATTTCTCATTAAACCAGCGAAGCGAAAAAGCAAGAAATCGTCAATTTCTGCTTAAAAACGCGAATTTACAAGCATATATACGTTTTTGGCTCGCCAACTTAAAAACTACTGGAGATATTGAACTTTTTCAAAAAATCCGATTTCTCATTAAACCAGCGAAGCGAAAAAGCAAGAAATCGTCAATTTCTGCTTAAAAAACGCGAATTTACAAGCATTTGTACGTTTTTGGCTCGCCAACTTAAAAACTACTGGAGATATTGAACTTTTTCAAAAAATCCGATTTCTCATTAAACCACCGAAGCGAAAAAGCAAGAAATCGTCAATTTCTGCTTAAAAACGCGAATTTACAAGCATTTATACGTTTTTGGCTCGCCAACTTAAAAACTACTGGAGATATTAAACTTTTTCAAAAAATCCGATTTCTCATTAAACCAGCGAAGCGAAAAAGCAAGAAATCGTCAATTTCTGCTTAAAAAACGCGAATTTACAAGCATTTATACGTTTTTGGCTCGCCAACTTAAAAACTACTGGAGATATTAATCTTTTTCAAAAAATCCGATTTCTCATGAAACCAGCGAAGCGAAAAAGCAAGAAATCGTCAATTTCTGCTTAAAAACGCGAATTTACAAGCATTTGTACGTTTTTGGCTCGCCAACTTAAAAACTACTGGAGATATTGATCTTTTTAAAAAATCCGATTTCTCATTAAACCAGCGAAGCGAAAAAGCAAGAAATCGTCAATTTCTGCTTAAAAACGCGAATTTACAAGCATTTGTACGTTTTTGGCTCGCCAACTTAAAAACTACTGGAGATATTGAACTTTTTCAAAAAATCCGATTTCTCATTAAACCAGCGAAGCGAAAAAGCAAGAAATCGTCAATTTCTGCTTAAAAACGCGAATTTACAAGCATTTGTACGTTTTGGCTCGCCAACTTAAAAACTACTGAAGATATTGAACTTTTTCAAAAAATCCGATTTCTCATTAAACCAGCGAAGCGAAAAAGCAAGAAATCGTCAATTTCTGCTTAAAAACGCGAATGTACAAGTATTTGTACGTTTTTGGCTCGCCAACTTAAAAACTACTGGAGATATTGAACTTTTTCAAAAAATCCGTTTTCTCATTAAACCAGCGAAGCGAAAAAGCAAGAAATCGTCAATTTCTGCTTAAAAACGCGAATTTACAAGCATTTGTACGTTTTTGGCTCGCCAACTTAAAAACTACTGGAAATATTGAACTTTTTCAAAAAATCCGATTTCTCATTAAACCAGCGAAGCGAAAAAGCAAGAAATCGTCAATTTCTGCTTAAAAACGCGAATTTACAAGCATTTATACGTTTTTGGCTCGCCAACTTAAAAACTACTGGAGATATTGAACTTTTTCAAAAAATCCGATTGCTCATTAAACCAGCGAAGCGAAAAAGCAAAAAATCGTCAATTTCTGCTTAAAAACGCGAATTTACAAGCATTTGTACGTTTTTGGCTCGCCAACTTAAAAACTACTGGAGATATTAAACTTTTTCAAAAAATCCGATTTCTCATTAAACCAGCGAAGCGAAAAAGCAAGAAATCGTCAATTTCAGCTTAAAAACGCGTATTTACAAGCATTTGTACGTTTTTGGCTCGCCAACTTAAAAACTACTGGAGATATTGAACTTTTTCAAAAAATCCGATTTCTCATTAAACCAGCGAAGCGAAAAAGCAAGAAATCGTCAATTTCTGTTTAAAAAACGCGAATTTACAAGCATATATACGTTTTTGGCTCGCCAACTTAAAAACTACTGGAGATATTAAACTTTTTCAAAAAATCCGATTTCTCATTAAACCAGCGAAGCGAAAAAGCAAGAAATCGTCAATTTCTGTTTAAAAACGCGAATTTACAAGCATTTGTACGTTTTTGACTCGCCAACTTAAAAACTACTGGAGATATTGAACTTTTTCAAAAATCCGATTTCTCATTAAACCAGCGAAGCGAAAAAGCAAGAAATCGTCAATTTCTGCTTAAAAACGCGAATTTACAAGCTTTTGTACGTTTTTGGCTCGCCAACTTAAAAACTACTGGAGATATTAAACTTTTTCAAAAAATCCGATTTCTCATTAAACCAGCGAAGCGAAAAAGCAAGAAATCGTCAATTTCTGCTTAAAAACGCGAATTTACAAGCATTTGTACGTTTTTGGCTCGCCAACTTAAAAACTACTGGAGATATTGAAATTTTTCAAAAAATCCGATTTCTCATTAAACCAGCGAAGCGAAAAAGCAAGAAATCGTCAATTTCTGCTTAAAAACGCGAATTTACAAGCATTTGTACGTTTTTGGCTCGCCAACTTAAAAACTACTGGAGATATTGAACTTTTTCAAAAAATCCGATTTCTCATTAAACCAGCGAAGCGAAAAAGCAAGAAATCGTCAATTTCTGCTTAAAAACGCGAATTTACAAGCATTTATACGTTTTTGGCTCGCCAACTTAAAAACTACTGGAGATATTGAACTTTTTCAAAAAATCCGATTGCTCATTAAACCAGCGAAGCGAAAAAGCAAAAAATCGTCAATTTCTGCTTAAAAACGCGAATTTACAAGCATTTGTACGTTTTTGGCTCGCCAACTTAAAAACTACTGGAGATATTAAACTTTTTCAAAAAATCCGATTTCGCATTAAACCAGCGAAGCGAAAAAGCAAGAAATCGTCAATTTCAGCTTAAAAAACGCGTATTTACAAGCATTTGTACGTTTTTGGCTCGCCAACTTAAAAACTACTGGAGATATTGAACTTTTTCAAAAAATCCGATTTCTCATTAAACCAGCGAAGCGAAAAAGCAAGAAATCGTCAATTTCTGTTTAAAAACGCGAATTTACAAGCATATATACGTTTTTGGCTCGCCAACTTAAAAACTACTGGAGATATTAAACTTTTTCAAAAATCCGATTTCTCATTAAACCAGCGAAGCGAAAAAGCAAGAAATCGTCAATTTCTGTTTAAAAACGCGAATTTACAAGCATTTGTACGTTTTTGACTCGCCAACTTAAAAACTACTGGAGATATTGAACTTTTTCAAAAAATCCGATTTCTCATTAAACCAGCGAAGCGAAAAAGCAAGAAATCGTCAATTTCTGCTTAAAAACGCGAATTTACAAGCTTTTGTACGTTTTTGGCTCGCCAACTTAAAAACTACTGGAGATATTAAACTTTTTCAAAAAATCCGATTTCTCATTAAACCAGCGAAGCGAAAAAGCAAGAAATCGTCAATTTCTGCTTAAAAACGCGAATTTACAAGCATTTGTACGTTTTTGGCTCGCCAACTTAAAAACTACTGGAGATATTGAAATTTTTCAAAAAATCCGATTTCTCATTAAACCAGCGAAGCGAAAAAGCAAGAAATCGTCAATTTCTGCTTAAAAACGCGAATTTACAAGCATTTGTACGTTTTTGGCTCGCCAACTTAAAAACTACTGGAGATATTGAACTTTTTCAAAAAATCCGATTTATCATTAAACCAGCGAAGCGAAAAAGCAAGAAATCGTCAATTTCTGCTTAAAAACGCGAATTTACAAGCATTTGTACGTTTTTGGCTCGCCAACTTAAAAACTACTGGAGATATTGAACTTTTTCAAAAAATCCGATTTCTGATTAAACCAGCGAAGCGAAAAAGCAAGAAATCGTCAATTTCTGCTTAAAAACGCGAATTTACAAGCATTTGTACGTTTTTGGCTCGCCAACTTAAAAACTACTGGAGATATTGAACTTTTTCAAAAAATCCGATTTCTCATTAAACCAGCGAAGCGAAAAAGCAAGAAATCGTCAATTTCTGCTTAAAAACGCGAATTTACAAGCATTTGTACGTTTTTGGCTCGCCAACTTAAAAACTACTAGAGATATTGAACTTTTCAAAAAATCCGATTTCTCATTAAACCAGCGAAGCGAAAAAGCAAGAAATCGTCAATTTCTGCTTAAAAACGCGAATTTACAAGCATTTATATGTTTTTGGCTCGCCAACTTAAAAACTACTGGAGATATTAAACTTTTTCAAAAAATCCGATTTCTCATTAAACCAGCGAAGCGAAAAAGCAAGAAATCGTCAATTTCTGCTTAAAAACGCGAATTTACAAGCATCTGTACGTTTTTGGCTCGCCAACTTAAAAACTACTGGAGATATTGAACTTTTTTAAAAAATCCGATTTCTCATTAAACCAGCGAAGCGAAAAAGCAAGAAATCGTCAATTTCTGCTTAAAAACGCGAATTTACAAGCATTTATACGTTTTCGGCTCGCCTACTTAAAAACTACTGGAGATATTGTACTTTTTCAAAAAATCCGATTTCTCATTAAACCAGCGAAGCGAAAAAGCAAGAAATGGTCAATTTCTGCTTAAAAACGCGAATTTACAAGCATTTATACGTTTTTGGCTCGCCAACTTAAAACTACTGGAGTTATTGAACTTTTTCAAAAAATCCGATTTCTCATTAAACCAGCGAAGCAAAAAAGCAAGAAATCGTCAATTTCTGCTTAAAAACGCGAATTTACAAGCATATATACGTTTTTGGCTCGCCAACTTAAAAACTACTAGAGTTATTGAACTTTTTCAAAAAATCCGATTTTTCATTAAACCAGCGAAGCAAAAAAGCAAGAAATCGTCAATTTCTGCTTAAAAACGCGAATTTACAAGCATATATACGTTTTTGGCTCGCCAACTTAAAAACTACTGGAGATATTGAACTTTTTCAAAAAATCCGATTTCTCATTAAACCAGCGAAGCGAAAAAAGCAAGAAATCGTCAATTTCTGCTTAAAAACGCGAATTTACAAGCATTTATACGTTTTTGGCTCGCCAACTTAAAAACTACTGGAGATATTGAACTTTCTCAAAAAATCCGATTTCTCATTAAACCAGCGAAGCGAAAAAGCAAGAAATCGTCAATTTCTGCTTAAAAACGCGAATTTACAAGCATTTGTACGATTTTGGCTCGCCAACTTAAAAACTACTGGAGATATTGAACTTTTTCAAAAATCCGATTTCTCATTAAACCAGCGAAGCGAAAAAGCAAGAAATCGTCAATTTCTGCTTAAAAACTCGAATTTACAAGCATTTATACGTTTTTGGCTCGCCAACTTAAAAACTACTGGAGATATTGAACTTTCTCAAAAAATCCGATTTCTCATTAAACCAGCGAAGCGAAAAAGCAAGAAATCGTCAATTTCTGCTTAAAAACGCGAATTTACAAGCATTTGTACGTTTTTGGCTCGCCAACTTAAAAACTACTGGAGATATTGAACTTTTTCAAAAAATCCGATTTCTCATTAAACCAGCGAAGCGAAAAAAGCAAGAAATCGTCAATTTCTGCTTAAAAACGCGAATTTACAAGCATTTGTACGTTTTTGGCTTGCCAACTTAAAAACTACTAGAGATATTGAACTTTTTCAAAAAATCCGATTTCTCATTAAACCAGCGAAGCGAAAAAGCAAGAAATCGTCAATTTCTGCTTAAAAACGCGAATTTACAAGCATTTATACGTTTTTGGCTCGCCAACTTAAAAACTACTGGAGATATTGAACTTTTTCAAAAAATCCGATTTCTCATTAAACCAGCGAAGCGAAAAAGCAAGAAATCGTCAATTTCTGCTTAAAAACGCGAATTTACAAGCATTTGTACGTTTTTGGCTCGCCAACTTAAAAACTACTGGAGATATTGAACTTTTCAAAAAATCCGATTTCTCATTAAACCAGCGAAGCGAAAAAGCAAGAAATCGTCAATTTCTGCTTAAAAACTCGAATTTACAAGCATTTGTACGTTTTTGGCTCGCCAACTTAAAAACTACTGGAGATATTGAACTTTTTCAAAAAATCCAATTTCTCATTAAACCAGCGAAGCGAAAAAGCAAGAAATCGTCAATTTCTGCTTAAAAACGCGAATTTACAAGCATTTGTACGTTTTCGGCTCGCCAACTTAAAAACTACTGGAGATATTGAACTTTTTCAAAAAATCCGATTTCTCATTAAACCAGCGAAGCGAAAAAGCAAGAAATCGTCAATTTATGCTTAAAAACGCGAATTTACAAGCATTTGTACGTTTTTGGCTCGCCAACTTAAAAACTACTGGAGATATTGAACTTATTTAAAAATCCGATTTCTCATTAAACCAGCGAAGCGAAAAAGCAAGAAATCGTCAATTTCTGCTTAAAAACGCGAATTTACAAGCATTTGTACGTTTTTGGCTCGCCAACTTAAAACTACTGGAGATATTGAACTTTTTCAAAAAATCCGATTTCTCATTAAACCAGCGAAGCGAAAAAGCAAGAAATCGTCAATTTCTGCTTAAAAACGCGAATTTACAAGCATTTATACGTTTTTGGCTCGCCAACTTAAAAACTACTGGAGATATTGAACTTTTTCAAAAATCCGATTTCTCATTAAACCAGCGAAGCGAAAAAGCAAGAAATCGTCAATTTCTGCTTAAAAACGCAAATTTACAAGCATTTGTACGTTTTTGGCTCGCCAACTTAAAAACTACTGGAGATATTGAACTTTTTCAAAAAATCCGATTTCTCATTAAACCAGCGAAGCGAAAATGCAAGAAATCGTCAATTTCTGCTTAAAAACGCGAATTTACAAGCATTTATACGTTTTTGGCTCGCCAACTTAAAAACTACTGGAGATATTGAACTTTTTCAAAAAATCCGATTTCTCATTAAACCAGCGAAGCGAAAAAGCAAGAAATCGTCAATTTCTGCTTAAAAACGCGAATTTACAAGCATTTGTACGTTTTTGGCTCGCCAACTTAAAAACTACTGGAGATATTGAACTTTTTCAAAAAATCCGATTTCTCATTAAACCAGCGAAGCGAAAAAGCAAGAAATCGTCAATTTCTGCTTAAAAACGCGAATTTACAAGCATTTGTACGTTTTTGGTTCGCCAACTTAAAAACTACTGGAGATATTAAACTTTTTCAAAAAATCCGATTTCTCATTAAACCAGCGAAGCGAAAAAGCAAGAAATCGTCAATTTCTGCTTAAAAACGCGAATTTACAAGCATTTGTACGTTTTTGGCTCGCCAAGTTAAAAACTACTGGAGATATTGAACTTTTTCAAAAAATCCGATTTCTCATTAAACCAGCGGTAGTGTACAATTTTGCCAGCGTTAAATATCCCACTCGTATATAAATTCCTTTGTATAAAATATAAACAGTTGAAAAGGTCGTATGCCAGGTACCCAAACTCTTTAACTGCTCATTGATGAATATTCCAAACTGATATTTTTCCCATTTTGTAATTATACCATATTGTAGGAATATTTCTCTAGCTCATAGATGTTATATTCATGGAATGCATGCGCATTTTACGTATTTCGCGAAAAAATATTTTTATCACAAATATAAGTATATATAGTACATAAATTATGTTTTTTTTATTAATAAAAAAATCAAATACTGTAACAATAACAAATAAAAATGTTTAACTTTATATAAAAAGACGAATTTAGATTTACATTTATCAAGCTAGTTAATTCATTAGTTTCAAAATTTTAAAAAACCATCATACTTATATTAAACTTATCAATGAATATTTTTATGTATTTAATTTTATACTTACCAGATTTACTGCATTTGTTATATATATATATATATATATATATATATATATATATATATATATATATTTATTTATTTATTTATTTATTTATTTTATGTCATGAAATGTACTAATATCGTATTATACTAATAAAAATGTAAATGAAATATGTATTTATGTATTTCTACAAATTTTAATTTATTTTTGTTCAAAAGAATATTATTTTAAAATATATGTTTAAAAAAATGATATATTTTAATATATTTCGATTGATTTTAATATATTTATAATATAATTCATAGAAATTTAATAATTATGGTTTAATATTGACGTGCTTAATTAAGTATTTAAGATTGACATTTAAAAAATATTATTTCTAATTTTTGTGTTAGGGTTTTATAAATAATAACAACTTAATTTACACATTACATTATATACATTTTTTTTATATACGTTCAAATATATACATTTCTATTCATTTTCTATTACATTTTCGATTGTAAATAATCTGTCATCTATTTATTGTTCCGTTATGTTTCCTAATTGTTCAAGAAATTGTGGAACATTTATTTTTCTGTATATACAGTTTTTCAATTTCGCAAAATACGAATTTATAAACACATTACTGTATTTTCTGAACAATTTTATTTATTACAGGGTGTCTAAATACCCAACCCCGTTATTCAAAATGTGAATTTAATATATATTTCTTAGAATTTTTATTTATTTTAAGTGCAGCAGAATACATTTTTAAAATTTAAATTTTACTTGTAGTTCAGATCTCGTACTGTATCTATCTCTTATAAAAGCGATCGTGTGTGTTAATTTGTAATTGTGATTCGATTTTTTCAAATTTGGATTTTTTCATTTTTGTTTTAATTTCGGTTTTTTGATTTTTATTTATATCATTGTTTTTTTTTGGCTTTGGTTTTCCGTTTTACTTACGGTTTTTATAATTTTTTGTACCATTTTATTCCTAACCTCGGTTTTGTATTAGTTTTATTGTCGATTTTACGTTTTTTATGTAAATTTTCATTCAGTTTAGAGTTTTCGTTTTTTATTTTTTTGAATAAGTTTAAGCTCTAGCAAAATGTTTCGTTTCGATTTTGTATTTTTGTTTTTTATGATGGGTGTTGGACGAGATGCTGGACCATTCCAAAAAGATGGTTTTGTGTATCATACATCAAAATCAAAAAATAATGGAGAAAGGTAAATTTGTTATTTTTAATATTAGTTAATATTTGCTTTTTGATATTTTATTTAATGTAATTATTTAATGAAATAAAAAATATTTAATCATTACAGTAACTTACACGAAAGTATTTTTTTTTTTAACTATTAATTTATTATTTTATATTTCACATATTAAACAAAATTAATAAGCAAATAAAAACTATAAATATAGACACATTACAATGGAAACATATATTTAGTTTTTACAAATAAATACACATTACAGATATGTTGTATGCAAACGAAGAAATTTTGCTTGTAATGCAAGTGGAATTATTAAAATAAACAATGATTTCCAGTTGCTTAAAAATCATAATCACGCTCCTGAAATTGCTGTGGAAGAAATTACTGCGTTTAAAAGAGAGCTTCGTCAAGCTGTCCGAGAACGTCGCGACTCAAACAGATCTATTTATGATCAGATTAGTGTTTTGTGAGTATTTTTTTTCTTAAACTAAAGTAAGCTTAATTTATATAACTTTTTGAAAATTTTAGATATCCTGTTGCTGCCATACATGTGTCTTTTTGGAGTATAAGATCGTCTATGGTCAATTGGCGAAAAAATGTGCAACCGAGTGTGCCAAAAACATTCGAAGAATATAGAACAATTTTAAATGATGTGAACTGGCAGCAGTTTAAAACATGTTCAAATGGAACAACTTTTTTTTCGGATTTAATAACAGCTGAAGACAATAGTACGTCTATTGTATTTGGCAATCAAGATTTTTGTTCCAATTTTATTGAATGCGAAGAACTACACATTGATGGCACATTCTCTGTCCGTCCAAAAATGCCAAAATCAGCTCAACTTTTAACGATATGTGGAATAATTTACGGACATGTAAGTAGAAGAATTCTAACGTAGAAATAAAGTATATTATTGTTATTATTATTACTTTTTTAGTCGTTACCTATCGCATATGTATTAATGGAGAAGCGAACAATTATATCATACTTATCTGTATTAAGATATTTAAAAAACGTTTTGGCCCACGTAATCAAACCAAAAATAATAATGACTGATTTTGAAGCGGCACTTCAAAATGCCATAAAACAAGTCTATTTTGATTCGGATGTCCGAGGCTGTTATTTTCATTATATTCAAGTAAGTTAAATATATATTTTTTATTTGTTATAGCTATAATAAATATTTTAATTAATATTAATAAAATATTGTTTACTACAGGCGTTAATACGAAAAGCAAAACGCATAAATATTATTGAAAATATTAATGCAAATGTGGAGTTAAAAAAAACATTTAAAATGTTATGTGCTTTGCCTTTTTTACCACATACCCATATATTAGATGGCTTTGAATATATTGTCGAACAATGTAATGATAGAAATTTATTTCAATCATTATTTAATTACTACAATGAATTTTGGATTCAAAGAATTAAACCGGAAATATATTCTGTATTTAAATTAATTAATCGTACAAACAATTATTCCGAAAGATTTCATAAAACTTTACAAATCAAAATAGGGAAAAATCCAGACATATGGAAATTTACAGGTACATAATATTTTATATTATATATTTTCGCTAATGACAAACTAAAAATACGGCAATCAATAATTATCTTATTTTGTAATTTTTATTTATTTGAATATTTTATATACAATACTGATTTTTGTAATTGAAATATAGTGCATTCTTGCATATACATTTTTTTAATTATGTTTTTTTAGACAAACTCAGACAAGTACATGAAAGGACCATTTTGGATGTACAGCGTTTAGAGCGTGGAGAAAAGATTTCCAAAAATCCCGATAAGCAGTACAAAAAAATGGATTTGAAAATTAACAATGCATGGCAAAATTTTATAGAAAAAAAAATAAATGTTTCACAATTTCTGGAACAATTGGGAAACATAACGGAACAACAAATAGATGACAGGTTATTTACAATCGAAAATGTAATAGAAAATGAATAGAAATGTATATATTTGAATGTATATAAAAAAAATGTATATAATGTAATGTGTAAATTAAGTTGTTATTATTTATAAAACCCTAACACAAAAATTAGAAATAATATTTTTTAAATGTCAATCTTAAATACTTAATTGAGCACGTCAATATTAAACCATAATTATTAAATTTCTATGAATTATATTATAAATATATTAAAATCAATCGAAATATATTAAAATATATCATTTTTTTAAACATATATTTTAAAATAATATTCTTTTGAACAAAAATAAATTAAAATTTGTAGAAATACATAAATACATATTTCATTTACATTTTTATTAGTATAATACGATATTAGTACATTTCATGACATAAAATAAATAAATAAATAAATAAATAAATATATATATATATATATATATATATATATATAACAAATGCAGTAAATCTGGTAAGTATAAAATTAAATACATAAAAATATTCATTGATAAGTTTAATATAAGTATGATGGTTTTTTAAAATTTTGAAACTAATGAATTAACTAGCTTGATAAATGTAAATCTAAATTCGTCTTTTTATATAAAGTTAAACATTTTTATTTGTTATTGTTACAGTATTTGATTTTTTTATTAATAAAAAAAACATAATTTATGTACTATATATACTTATATTTGTGATAAAAATATTTTTTCGCCAAATACGTAAAATGCGCATGCATTCCATGAATATAACATCTATGAGCTAGAGAAATATTCCTACAATATGGTATAATTACAAAATGGGAAAAATATCAGTTTGGAATATTCATCAATGAGCAGTTAAAGAGTTTGGGTACCTGGCATACGACCTTTTCAACTGTTTATATTTTATACAAAGGAATTTATATACGAGTAGGATATTTAACGCTGGCAAAATTGTACACTACCAAACCAGCGAAGCGAAAAAGCAAGAAATCGTCAATTTCTGCTTAAAAACGCGAATTTACAAGCATTTGTACGTTTTTGGCTCGCCAACTTAAAAACTACTGGAGATATTGAACTTTTTCAAAAAATCCGATTTCTCATTAAACCAGCGAAGCGAAAAAGCAAGAAATCGTCAATTTCTGCTTAAAAACGCGAATTTACAAGCATTTGTACGTTTTTGGCTCGCCAACTTAAAAACTACTGGAGATATTGAACTTTTTCAAAAAATCCGATTTCTCATTAAACCAGCGAAGCGAAAAAGCAAGAAATCGTCAATTTCTGCTTAAAAACGCGAATTTACAAGCATTTGTACGTTTTTGGCTCGCCCACTTAAAAACTACTGGAGATATTGAACTTTTTCAAAAAATCCGATTTCTCATTAAACCAGCGAAGCGAAAAAGCAAGAAATCGTCAATTTCTGCTTAAAAACGCGAATTTACAAGAAATCGTCAATTTCTGCTTAAAAACGCGAATTTACAAGCATTTATACCTTTTTGGCTCGCCAACTTAAAAACTACTGGAGATATTGAACTTTTTCAAAAAATCCGATTTCTCATTAAACCAGCGAAGCGAAAAAGCAAGAAATCGTCAATTTCTGCTTAAAAACGCGAATTTACAAGCATATATACGTTTTTGGCTCGCCAACTTAAAAAATACTGGAGATATTGAACTTTTTCAAAAAATCCGATTTCTCATTAAACCAGCGAAGCGAAAAAGCAAGAAATCGTCAATTTCTGCTTAAAAACGCGAATTTACAAGCATTTATACGTTTTTGGCTAGCCAACTTAAAAACTACTGGAGATATTGAACTTTTTCAAAAAATCCGATTTCTCATTAAACCAGCGAAGCGAAAAAGCAAGAAATCGTCAATTTCTGCTTAAAAACGCGAATTTACAAGCATTTGTACGTTTTTGGCTCGCCAACTTAAAAACTACTGGAGATATTGAACTTTTTCAAAAAATCCGATTTCTCATTAAACCAGCGAAGCGAAAAAGCAAGAAATCGTCAATTTCTGCTTAAAAACGCGAATTTACAAGCATTTATACGTTTTTGGCTCGCCAACTTAAAAACTACTTGAGATATTGAACTTTTTCAAAAAATCCGATTTCTCATTAAACCAGCGAAGCGAAAAAGCAAGAAATCGTCAATTTCTGCTTAAAAACGCGAATTTACAAGCATTTGTACGTTTTTGGCTCGCCAACTTAAAAACTACTGGAGATATTGAACTTTTTCAAAAAATCCGATTTCTCATTAAACCAGCGAAGCGAAAAAGCAAGAAATCGTCAATTTCTGCTTAAAAACGCGAATTTACAAGCATTTGTACGTTTTTGGCTCGCCAACTTAAAAACTACTGGAGATATTGAACTTTTTCAAAAAATCCGATTTTTCATTAAACCAGCGAAGCGAAAAAGCAAGAAATCGTCAATTTCTGCTTAAAAACGCGAATTTACAAGCATATATACGTTTTTGGCTCGCCAACTTAAAAACTACTGGAGATATTGAACTTTTTCAAAAAATCCGATTTCTCATTAAACCAGCGAAGCGAAAAAGCAAGAAATCGTCAATTTCTGCTTAAAAACGCGAATTTACAAGCATTTATACGTTTTTGGCTCGCCAACTTAAAAACTACTGGAGATATTGAACTTTTTCAAAAAATCCGATTTCTCATTAAACCAGCGAAGCGAAAAAGCAAGAAATCGTCAATTTCTGCTTAAAAACGCGAATTTACAAGCATTTGTACGTTTTTGGCTCGCCAACTTAAAAACTACTGGAGATATTGAACTTTTTCAAAAAATCCGATTTCTCATTAAACCAGCGAAGCGAAAAAGCAAGAAATCGTCAATTTCAGCTTAAAAACGCAAATTTACAAGCATTTATACGTTTTTGGCTCGCCAACTTAAAAACTACTGGAGATATTGAACTTTTTCAAAAAATCCGATTTCTCATTAAACCAGCGAAGCGAAAAAGCAAGAAATCGTCAATTTTTGCTTAAAAACGCGAATTTACAAGCATATATACGTTTTTGGCTCGCCAACTTAAAAACTACTGGAGATATTGAACTTTTTCAAAAAATCCGATTTCTCATTAAACCAGCGAAGCGAAAAAGCAAGAAATCGTCAATTTCTGCTTAAAAACGCGAATTTACAAGCATTTGTACATTTTTGGCTCGCCAACTTAAAAACTACTGGAGATATTGAACTTTTTCAAAAAATCCGATTTCTCATTAAACCAGCGAAGCGAAAAAGCAAGAAATCGTCAATTTCTGCTTAAAAACGCGAATTTACAAGCATTTGTACGTTTTTGGCTCGCCAACTTAAAAACTACTGGAGATATTGAACTTTTTCAAAAAATCCGATTTTTCATTAAACCAGCGAAGCGAAAAAGCAAGAAATCGTCAATTTCTGCTTAAAAACGCGAATTTACAAGCATATATACGTTTTTGGCTCGCCAACTTAAAAACTACTGGAGATATTGAACTTTTTCAAAAAATCCGATTTCTCATTAAACCAGCGAAGCGAAAAAGCAAGAAATCGTCAATTTCTGCTTAAAAACGCGAATTTACAAGCATTTATACGTTTTTGGCTCGCCAACTTAAAAACTACTGGAGATATTGAACTTTTTCAAAAAATCCGATTTCTCATTAAACCAGCGAAGCGAAAAAGCAAGAAATCGTCAATTTCTGCTTAAAAACGCGAATTTACAAGCATTTGTACATTTTTGGCTCGCCAACTTAAAAACTACTGGAGATATTGAACTTTTTCAAAAAATCCGATTTCTCATTAAACCAGCGAAGCGAAAAAGCAAGAAATCGTCAATTTCTGCTTAAAAACGCGAATTTACAAGCATTTGTACGTTTTTGGCTCGCCAACTTAAAAACTACTGGAGATATTGAACTTTTTCAAAAAATCCGATTTTTCATTAAACCAGCGAAGCGAAAAAGCAAGAAATCGTCAATTTCTGCTTAAAAACGCGAATTTACAAGCATATATACGTTTTTGGCTCGCCAACTTAAAAACTACTGGAGATATTGAACTTTTTCAAAAAATCCGATTTCTCATTAAACCAGCGAAGCGAAAAAGCAAGAAATCGTCAATTTCTGCTTAAAAACGCGAATTTACAAGCATTTATACGTTTTTGGCTCGCCAACTTAAAAACTACTGGAGATATTGAACTTTTTCAAAAAATCCGATTTCTCATTAATACCAGCGAAGCGAAAAAGCAAGAAATCGTCAATTTCTGCTTAAAAACGCGAATTTACAAGCATATATACGTTTTTGGCTCGCCAATTTAAAAACTACTGGAGATATTGAACTTTTTCAAAAAATCCGATTTCTCATTAAACCAGCGAAGCGAAAAAGCAAGAAATCGTCAATTTCTGCTTAAAAACGCGAATTTACAAGCATTTATACGTTTTTGGCTCGCCAACTTAAAAACTACTGCAGATATTGAACTTTTTCAAAAAATCCGATTTCTCATTAAACCAGCGAAGCGAAAAAGCAAGAAATCGTCAATTTCTGCTTAAAAACGCGAATTTACAAGCATTTGTACGTTTTTGGCTCGCCAACTTAAAAACTACTGGAGATATTGAACTTTTTCAAAAAATCCGATTTCTCATTAAACCAGCGAAGCGAAAAAGCAAGAAATCGTCAATTTCTGCTTAAAAACGCGAATTTACAAGCATTTGTACGTTTTTGGCTCGCCAACTTAAAAACTACTGGAGATATTAAACTTTTTCAAAAAATCCGATTTCTCATTAAACCAGCGAAGCGAAAAAGCAAGAAATCGTCAATTTCTGCTTAAAACGCGAATTTACAAGTATTTATACGTTTTTGGCTCGCCAACTTAAAAACTACTGGAGATATTGAACTTTTTCAAAAAATCCGATTTCTCATTAAACCAGCGAAGCGAAAAAGCAAGAAATCGTCAATTTCTGCTTAAAAACGCGAACTTACAAGCATTTGTACGTTTTTGGCTCGCCAACTTAAAAACTACTGGAGATATTGAACTTTTTCAAAAAATCCGATTTCTCATTAAACCAGCGAAGCGAAAAAGCAAGAAATCGTCAATTTCTGCTTAAAAACGCGAATTTACAAGCATTTATACGTTTTTGGCTCGCCAACTTAAAAACTACTGGAGATATTGAACTTTTTCAAAAAATCCGATTTCTCATTAAACCAGCGAAGCGAAAAAGCAAGAAATTGTCAATTTCTGCTTAAAAACGCGAATTTACAAGCATTTGTACGTTTTTGGCTCGCCAACTTAAAAACTACTGGAGATATTGAACTTTTTCAAAAAATCCGATTTCTCATTAAACCAGCGAAGCGAAAAAGCAAGAAATCGTCAATTTCTGCTTAAAAACGCGAATTTACAAGCATTTATACGTTTTTGGCTCGCCAACTTAAAAACTACTGGAGATATTGAACTTTTTCAAAAAATCCGATTTCTCATTAAACCAGCGAAGCGAAAAAGCAAGAAATCGTCAATTTCTGCTTAAAAACGCGAATTTACAAGCATATATACGTTTTTGGCTCGCCAACTTAAAAACTACTGGAGATATTGAACTTTTTCAAAAAATCCGATTTCTCATTAAACCAGCGAAGCGAAAAAGCAAGAAATCGTCAATTTCTGCTTAAAAACGCGAATTTACAAGCATTTATACGTTTTTGGCTCGCCAACTTAAAAACTACTGGAGATATTGAACTTTTTCAAAAAATCCGATTTCTCATTAAACCAGCGAAGCGAAAAAGCAAGAAATCGTCAATTTCTGCTTAAAAACGCGAATTTACAAGCATTTGTACGTTTTTGGCTCGCCAACTTAAAAACTACTGGAGATATTGAACTTTTTCAAAAAATCCGATTTCTCATTAAACCAGCGAAGCGAAAAAGCAAGAAATCGTCAATTTCTGCTTAAAAACGCGAATTTACAAGCATTTGTACGTTTTTGGCTCGCCAACTTAAAAACTACTGGAGATATTGAACTTTTTCAAAAAATCCGATTTCTCATTAAACCAGCGAAGCGAAAAAGCAAGAAATCGTCAATTTCTGCTTAAAAACGCGAATTTACAAGTATTTATACGTTTTTGGCTCGCCAACTTAAAAACTACTGGAGATATTGAACTTTTTCAAAAAATCCGATTTCTCATTAAACCAGCGAAGCGAAAAAGCAAGAAATCGTCAATTTCTGCTTAAAAACGCGAATTTACAAGCATTTGTACGTTTTTGGCTCGCCAACTTAAAAACTACTGGAGATATTGAACTTTTTCAAAAAATCCGATTTCTCATTAAACCAGCGAAGCGAAAAAGCAAGAAATCGTCAATTTCTGCTTAAAAACGCGAATTTACAAGCATTTATACGTTTTTGGCTCGCCAACTTAAAAACTACTGGAGATATTGAACTTTTTCAAAAAATCCGATTTCTCATTAAACCAGCGAAGCGAAAAAGCAAGAAATCGTCAATTTCTGCTTAAAAACGCGAATTTACAAGCATATATAGGTTTTGGCTCGCCAACTTAAAAACTACTGGAGTTATTGAAGTTTTTCAAAAAGTCTGATTTTTCATTAAACCAGCGAAGCGAAAAAGCAAGAAATCGTCAATTTCTGCTTAAAAACGCGAATTTACAAGCATATATACGTTTTTGGCTCGCCAACTTAAAAACTACTGGAGTTATTGAACTTTTTCAAAAAATCCGATTTCTCATTAAACCAGCGAAGCGAAAAAGCAAGAAATTGTCAATTTCTGCTTAAAAACGCAAATTTACAAGCATTTATACGTTTTTGGCTCGCCAACTTAAAAACTACTGGAGATATTGAACTTTTTAAAAAAATCCGATTTCTCATTAAACCAGCAAAGCGAAAAAGCAAGAAATCGTCAATTTCTGTTTAAAAACGCGAATTTACAAGCATTTATACGTTTTTGGCTCGTCAACTTAAAAACTACTGGAGTTATTGAACTTTTTCAAAAAATCCGATTTCTCATTAAAACAGCGAAGCGAAAAAGCAAGAAATCGTCAATTTCTGCTTAAAAACGCGAATTTACAAGCATATATACGTTTTTGGCTCGCCAACTTAAAAACTACTGGAGTTATTGAAGTTTTTCAAAAAGTCCGATTTCTCATTAAACCAGCGAAGCGAAAAAGCAAGAAATCGTCAATTTCTGCTTAAAAACGCGAATTTACAAGCATATATACGTTTTTGGCTCGCCAACTTAAAAACTACTGGAGTTATTGAACTTTTTCCAAAAATCCGATTTCTCATTAAACCAGCGAAGCGAAAAAGCAAGAAATCGTCAATTTCTGCTTAAAAACGCGAATTTACAAGCATTTATACGTTTTTGGCTCGCCAACTTAAAAACTACTGGAGATATTGAACTTTTTCAAAAAATCCGATTTCTCATTAAACCAGCGAAGCGAAAAAGCAAGAAATCGTCAATTTCTGCTTAAAAACGCAAATTTACAAGCATTTATACGTTTTTGGCTCGCCAACTTAAAAACTACTGGAGATATTGAACTTTTTAAAAAAATCCGATTTCTCATTAAACCAGCAAAGCGAAAAAGCAAGAAATCGTCAATTTCTGCTTAAAAACGCGAATTTACAAGCATTTATACGTTTTTGGCTCGCCAACTTAAAAACTACTGGAGATATTGAACTTTTTCAAAAAATCCGATTTCTCATTAAACCAGCGAAGCGAAAAAGCAAGAAATCGTCAATTTCTGCTTAAAAACGCGAATTTACAAGCATTTATACGTTTTTGGCTCGCCAACTTAAAAACTACTGGAGTTATTGAAGTTTTTCAAAAAGTCCGATTTCTCATTAAACCAGCGAAGCGAAAAAGCAAGAAAACGTCAATTTCTGCTTAAAAACGCGAATTTACAAGCATTTATACGTTTTTGGCTCGCCAACTTAAAAACTACTGGAGATATTGAACTTTTTCAAAAAATCCGATTTCTCATTAAACCAGCGAAGCGAAAAAGCAAGAAATCGTCAATTTCTGCTTAAAAACGCGAATTTACAAGCATATATACGTTTTTGGCTCGCCAACTTAAAAATTACTGGAGTTATTGAACTTTTTCAAAAAATCCGATTTCTCATTAAACCAGCGAAGCGAAAAAGCAAGAAATCCTCAATTTCTGCTTAAAAACGCGAATTTACAAGCATATATACGTTTTTGGCTCGCCAACTTAAAAACTACTGGAGTTATTGAACTTTTTCAAAAAATCCGATTTCTCATTAAACCAGCGCAGCAAAAAAGCTAGAAATCGTCAATTTCTGCTTAAAAACGCGAATTTACAAGCATATATACGTTTTTGGCTCGCCAACTTAAAAACTACTAGAGTTATTGAACTTTTTCAAAAAATCCGATTTTTCATTAAACCAGCGAAGCAAAAAAGCAAGAAATCGTCAATTTCTGCTTAAAAACGCGAATTTACAAGCATATATACGTTTTTGGCTCGCCAAATTAAAAACTACTGGAGATATTGAACTTTTTCAAAAAATCCGATTTCTCATTAAACCAGCGAAGCGAAAAAGCAAGAAATCGTCAATTTCTGCTTAAAAACCCGAATTTACAAGCATATATAGGTTTTGGCTCGCCAACTTAAAAACTACTGGAGTTATTGAAGTTTTTCAAAAAGTCTGATTTTTCATTAAACCAGCGAAGCGAAAAAGCAAGAAATCGTCAATTTCTGCTTAAAAACGCGAATTTACAAGCATATATACGTTTTTGGCTCGCCAACTTAAAAACTACTGGAGTTATTGAACTTTTTCAAAAAATCCGATTTCTCATTAAACCAGCGAAGCGAAAAAGCAAGAAATTGTCAATTTCTGCTTAAAAACGCGAATTTACAAGCATTTATACGGTTTTGGCTCGTCAACTTAAAAACTACTGGAGTTATTAAACTTTTTCAAAAAATCCGATTTCTCATTAAAACAGCGAAGCGAAAAAGCAAGAAATCGTCAATTTCTGCTTAAAAACGCGAATTTACAAGCATATATACGTTTTTGGCTCGCCAACTTAAAAACTACTGGAGTTATTGAAGTTTTTCAAAAAGTCCGATTTCTCATTAAACCAGCGAAGCGAAAAAGCAAGAAATCGTCAATTTCTGCTTAAAAACGCGAATTTACAAGCATATATACGTTTTTGGCTCGCCAACTTAAAAACTACTGGAGTTATTGAACTTTTTCCAAAAATCCGATTTCTCATTAAACCAGCGAAGCGAAAAAGCAAGAAATCGTCAATTTCTGCTTAAAAACGCGAATTTACAAGCATTTATACGTTTTTGGCTCGCCAACTTAAAAACTACTGGAGATATTGAACTTTTTCAAAAAATCCGATTTCTCATTAAACCAGCGAAGCGAAAAAGCAAGAAATCGTCAATTTCTGCTTAAAAACGAAAATTTACAAGCATTTATACGTTTTTGGCTCGCCAACTTAAAAACTACTGGAGATATTGAACTTTTTCAAAAAATCCGATTTCTCATTAAACCAGCGAAGCAAAAAAGCAAGAAATCGTCAATTTCTGCTTAAAAACGCGAATTTACAAGCATATATACGTTTTTGGCTCGCCAACTTAAAAGCTACTGGAGTTATTGAACTTTTTTAAAAAATCCGATTTCTCATTAAACCAGCGAAGCAAAAAAGCAAGAAATCGTCAATTTCTGCTTAAAAACGCGAATTTACAAGCATATATACGTTTTTGGCTCGCCAACTTAAAAACTACTGGAGTTATTGAACTTTTTCAAAAAATCCGATTTCTCATTAAACCAGCGAAGCGAAAAAGCAAGAAATCGTCAATTTCTCCTTAAAAACGCGAATTTACAAGCATTTATACGTTTTTGGCTCACCAACTTAAAAACTACTGGAGATATTGAACTTTTTCAAAAAATCCGATTTTTCATTAAACCAGCGAAGCGAAAAAGCAAGAAATCGTCAATTTCTGCTTAAAAACGCGAATTTACAAGCATTTATACGTTTTTGGCTCGCCAACTTAAAAACTACTGGAGATATTGAACTTTTTCAAAAAATCCGATTTCTCATTAAACCAGCGAAGCGAAAAAGCAAGAAATCGTCAATTTCTGCTTAAAAACGCAAATTTACAAGCATATATACGTTTTTGGCTCGCCAACTAAAAACTACTAGAGTTATTGAACTTTTTCAAAAAATCCGATTTCTCATTAAACCAGCGAAACGAAAAAGCAAGAAATCGTCAATTTCTGCTTAAAAACGCGAATTTACAAGCATATATACGTTTTTGGCTCGCCAACTTAAAAACTACTGGAGTTATTGAACTTTTTCAAAAAATCCGATTTCTCATTAAACCAGCGAAGCGAAAAAGCAAGAAATCGTCAATTTCTGCTTAAAAACGCGAATTTACAAGCATTTATACGTTTTTGGCTCGCCAATATAAAAACTACTGGAGAAGTTGAACTTTTTCAAAAAATCCGATTTTTCATTAAACCAGCGAAGCGAAAAAGCAAGAAATCGTCAATTTCTGCTTAAAAACGCGAATTTACAAGCATTTATACGTTTTTGGCTCGCCAACTTAAAAACTACTGGAGATATTAAACTTTTTCAAAAAATCCGATTTCTCATTAAACCAGCGAAGCGAAAAAGCAAGAAATCGTCAATTTCTGCTTAAAAACGCTAATTTACAAGCATATATACGTTTTTGGCTTGCCAACTTAAAAACTACTGGAGTTATTGAACTTTTTCAAAAAATCCGATTTCTCATTAAACCAGCGAAGAGAAAAAGCAAGAAATCGTCAATTTCTGCTTAAAAACGCGAATTTACAAGCATTTATACGTTTTTGGCTCGCCAACTTAAAAACTACTGGAGATATTGAACTTTTTCAAAAAATCCGATTTTTCATTAAACCAGCGAAGTGAAAAAGCAAGAAATCGTCAATTTCTGCTTAAAAACGCGAATTTACAAGCATATATACGTTTTTGGCTCGCCAACTTAAAAACTACTGGAGTTATTGAACTTTTTCAAAAAATCCGATTTCTCATTAAACCAGCGAAGCGAAAAAGAAAGAAATCGTCAATTTCTGCTTAAAAACGCGAATTTACAAGCATTTATACGTTTTTGGCTCGCCAACTTAAAAACTACTGGAGATATTAAACTTTTTCAAAAAATCCGATTTCTCATTAAACCAGCGAAGCGAAAAAGCAAGAAATCGTCAATTTCTGCTTAAAAACGCGAATTTACAAGCATTTATACGTTTTTGGCTCGCCAACTTAAAAACTACTGGAGATATTGAACTTTTTCAAAAAATCCGATTTCTCATTAAACCAGCGAAGCGAAAAAGCAAGAAATCGTCAATTTCTGCTTAAAAACGCGAATTTACAAGCATATATACGTTTTTGGCTCGCCAACTTAAAAACTACTGGAGTTATTGAACTTTTTCAAAAAATCCGATTTCTCATTAAACCAGCGAAGCGAAAAAGCAAGAAATCGTCAATTTCTGCTTAAAAACGCGAATTTACAAGCATTTGTACGTTTTTGGCTCGCCAACTTAAAAACTACTGGAGATATTGAACTTTTTCAAAAAATCCGATTTCTCATTAAACCAGCGAAGCGAAAAAGCAAGAAATCGTCAATTTCTGCTTAAAAACGCGAATTTTCAAGCATATATACGTTTTTGGCTCGCCAATTTAAAAACTACTGGAGTTATTAAACTTTTTCAAAAAATCCGATTTCTCATTAAACCAGCGAAGCGAAAAAGCAAGAAATCGTCAATTTCTGCTTAAAAACGCGAATTTACAAGCATTTATACTTTTTTTGGCTCGCCAACTTAAAAACTACTGGAGATATTGAACTTTTTCAAAAAATCCGATTTCTCATTAAACCAGCGAAGCGAAAAAGCAAGAAATCGTCAATTTCTGCCTAAAAACGCGAATTTACAAGCATATATACGTTTTTGGCTCGCCAACTTAAAAACTACTGGAGTTATTGAACTTTTTCAAAAAATCCGATTTCTCATTAAACCAGCGAAGCGAAAAAGCAAGAAATCGTCAATTCCTGCTTAAAAACGCGAATTTACAAGCATTTATACGTTTTTGGCTCGCCAACTTAAAAACTACTGGAGATATTGAACTTTTTCAAAAAATCCGATTTCTCATTAAACCAGCGAAGCGAAAAAGCAAGAAATCGTCAATTTCTGCTTAAAAACGCGAATTTACAAGCATATATACGTTTTTGGCTCGCCAACTTAAAAACTACTGGAGTTATTGAACTTTTTCAAAAAATCCGATTTCTCATTAAACCAGCGAAGCGAAAAAGCAAGAAATCGTCAATTTCTGCTTAAAAACGCGAATTTACAAGCATTTATACGTTTTTGGCTCGCCAACTTAAAAATTACTGGAGATATTGAACTTTTTCAAAAAATCCGATTTCTCATTAAACCAGCGAAGCGAAAAAGCAAGAAATCGTCAATTCCTGCTTAAAAACGCGAATTTACAAGCATTTATACGTTTTTGGCTCGCCAACTTAAAAACTACTGGAGATATTGAACTTTTTCAAAAAATCCGATTTCTCATTAAACCAGCGAAGCGAAAAAGCAAGAAATCGTCAATTCCTGCTTAAAAACGCGAATTTACAAGCATTTATACGTTTTTGGCTCGCCAACTTAAAAACTACTGGAGATATTGAACTTTTTCAAAAAATCCGATTTCTCATTAAACCGGCGAAGCGAAAAAGCAAGAAATCGTCAATTTCTGCTTAAAAACGCGAATTTACAAGCATATATACGTTTTTGGCTCGCCAACTTAAAAACTACTGGAGTTATTGAACTTTTTCAAAAAATCCGATTTCTCATTAAACCAGCGAAGCGAAAAAGCAAGAAATCGTCAATTTCTGCTTAAAAACGCGAATTTACAAGCATTTATACTTTTTTTGGCTCGCCAACTTAAAAACTACTGGAGATATTGAACTTTTTCAAAAAATCCGATTTCTCATTAAACCAGCGAAGCGAAAAAGCAAGAAATCGTCAATTCCTGCTTAAAAACGCGAATTTACAAGCATTTATACGTTTTTGGCTCGCCAACTTAAAAACTACTGGAGATATTGAACTTTTTCAAAAAATCCGATTTCTCATTAAACCAGCGAAGCGAAAAAGCAAGAAATCGTCAATTCCTGCTTAAAAACGCGAATTTACAAGCATTTATACGTTTTTGGCTCGCCAACTTAAAAACTACTGGAGATATTGAACTTTTTCAAAAAATCCGATTTCTCATTAAACCAGCGAAGCGAAAAAGCAAGAAATCGTCAATTTCTGCTTAAAAACGCGAATTTACAAGCATATATACGTTTTTGGCTCGCCAACTTAAAAACTACTGGAGTTATTGAACTTTTTCAAAAAATCCGATTTCTCATTAAACCAGCGAAGCGAAAAAGCAAGAAATCGTCAATTCCTGCTTAAAAACGCGAATTTACAAGCATTTATACGTTTTTGGCTCGCCAACTTAAAAACTACTGGAGATATTGAACTTTTTCAAAAAATCCGATTTCTCATTAAACCAGCGAAGCGAAAAAGCAAGAAATCGTCAATTTCTGCTTAAAAACGCGAATTTACAAGCATATATACGTTTTTGGCTCGCCAACTTAAAAACTACTGGAGTTATTGAACTTTTTCAAAAAATCCGATTTCTCATTAAACCAGCGAAGCGAAAAAGCAAGAAATCGTCAATTTCTGCTTAAAAACGCGAATTTTCAAGCATTTATACGTTTTTGGCTCGCCAACTTAAAAATTAATGGAGATATTGAACTTTTTCAAAAAATCCGATTTCTCATTAAACCAGCGAAGCGAAAAAGCAAGAAATCGTCAATTTCTGCTTAAAAACGCGAATTTACAAGCATTTATACGTTTTTGGCTCGCCAACTTAAAAACTACTGGAGATATTGAACTTTTTCAAAAAATCCGATTTCTCATTAAACCAGCGAAGCGAAAAAGCAAGAAATCGTCAATTTCTGCTTAAAAACGCGAATTTACAAGCATATATACGTTTTTGGCTTGCCAACTTGAAAACTACTGGAGTTATTGAACTTTTTCAAAAAATCCGATTTCTCATTAAACCAGCGAAGCGAAAAAGCAAGAAATCGTCAATTTCTGCTTAAAAACGCGAATTTACAAGCATTTATACGTTTTTGGCTCGTTAACTTAAAAACTACTGGAGATATTGAACTTTTTCAAAAAATCCGATTTCTCATTAAACCAGCGAAGCGAAAAAGCAAGAAATCGTCAATTTCTGCTTAGAAACGCGAATTTACAAGCATATATACGTTTTTGGCTCGCCAACTTAAAAACTACTGGAGATATTGAACTTTTTCAAAAAATCCGATTTCTCATTAAACCAGCGCAGCGAAAAAGCAAGAAATCGTCAATTTCTGCTTAAAAACGCGAATTTACAAGCATATATACGTTTTTGGCTCGCCAACTTAAAAACTACTGGAGTTATTGAACTTTTTCAAAAAATCCGATTTCTCATTAAACCAGCGAAGCGAAAAAGCAAGAAATCGTCAATTTCTGCTTAAAAACGCGAATTTACAAGCATATATACGTTTTTGGCTCGCCAACTTAAAAACTACTGGAGTTATTGAACTTTTTCAAAAAATCCGATTTCTCATTAAACCAGCGAAGCGAAAAAGCAAGAAATCGTCAATTTCTGCTTAAAAACGCGAATTTACAAGCATTTATACGTTTTTGGCTCGCCAACTTAAAAACTACTGAAGATATTGAACTTTTTCAAAAAATCCGATTTCTCATTAAACCAGCGAAGCGAAAAAGCAAGAAATCGTCAATTTCTGCTTAAAAACGCGAATTTACAAGCATATATACGTTTTTGGCTCGCCAACTTAAAAACTACTGGAGTTATTAAACTTTTTCAAAAAATCCGATTTCTCATTAAACCAGCGAAGCGAAAAAGCAAGAAATCGTCAATTTCTGCTTAAAAACGCGAATTTACAAGCATTTATACGTTTTTGGCTCGCCAACTTAAAAACTACTGGAGATATTAAACTTTTTCAAAAAATCCGATTTCTCATTAAACCAGCGAAGCGAAAAAGCAAGAAATCGTCAATTTCTGCTTAAAAACGCGAATTTACAAGCATTTATACGTTTTTGGCTCGCCAACTTAAAAACTACTGGAGATATTGAACTTTTTCAAAAAATCCGATTTCTCATTAAACCAGCGAAGCGAAAAAGCAAGAAATCGTCAATTTCTGCTTAAAAACGCGAATTTACAAGCATATATACGTTTTTGGCTTGCCAACTTGAAAACTACTGGAGTTATTGAACTTTTTCAAAAAATCCGATTTCTCATTAAACCAGCGAAGCGAAAAAGCAAGAAATCGTCAATTTCTGCTTAAAAACGCGAATTTACAAGCATTTATACGTTTTTGGCTCGTTAACTTAAAAACTACTGGAGATATTGAACTTTTTCAAAAAATCCGATTTCTCATTAAACCAGCGAAGCGAAAAAGCAAGAAATCGTCAATTTCTGCTTAGAAACGCGAATTTACAAGCATATATACGTTTTTGGCTCGCCAACTTAAAAACTACTGGAGATATTGAACTTTTTCAAAAAATCCGATTTCTCATTAAACCAGCGCAGCGAAAAAGCAAGAAATCGTCAATTTCTGCTTAAAAACGCGAATTTACAAGCATATATACGTTTTTGGCTCGCCAACTTAAAAACTACTGGAGTTATTGAACTTTTTCAAAAAATCCGATTTCTCATTAAACCAGCGAAGCGAAAAAGCAAGAAATCGTCAATTTCTGCTTAAAAACGCGAATTTACAAGCATTTATACGTTTTTGGCTCGCCAACTTAAAAACTACTGAAGATATTGAACTTTTTCAAAAAATCCGATTTCTCATTAAACCAGCGAAGCGAAAAAGCAAGAAATCGTCAATTTCTGCTTAAAAACGCGAATTTACAAGCATATATACGTTTTTGGCTCGCCAACTTAAAAACTACTGGAGTTATTAAACTTTTTCAAAAAATCCGATTTCTCATTAAACCAGCGAAGCGAAAAAGCAAGAAATCGTCAATTTCTGCTTAAAAACGCGGATTTACAAGCATTTATACGTTTTTGGCTCGCCAACTTAAAAACTACTGGAGATATTAAACTTTTTCAAAAAATCCGATTTCTCATTAAACCAGCGAAGCGAAAAAGCAAGAAATCGTCAATTTCTGGTTAAAAACGCGAATTTACAAGCATATATACGTTTTTGGCTCGCCAACTTAAAAACTACTAAAGATATTGAACTTTTTCAAAAAATCCGATTTCTCATTAAACCAGCGAAGCGAAAAAGCAAGAAATCGTCAATTTCTGCTTAGAAACGCGAATATACAAGCATATATACGTTTTTGGCTCGCCAACTTAAAAACTACTAGAGATATTGAACTTTTTCAAAAAATCCGATTTCTCATTAAACCAGCGCAGCGAAAAAGCAAGAAATCGTCAATTTCTGCTTAAAAACGCGAATTTACAAGCATATATACGTTTTTGGCTCGCCAACTTAAAAACTACTGGAGTTATTGAACTTTTTCAAAAAATCCGATTTCTCATTAAACCAGCGAAGCGAAAAAGCAAGAAATCGTCAATTTCTGCTTAAAAACGCGAATTTACAAGCATTTATACGTTTTTGGCTCGCCAACTTAAAAACTACTGGAGATATTGAACTTTTTCAAAAAATCCGATTTCTCATTAAACCAGCGAAGCGAAAAAGCAAGAAATCGTCAATTTCTGCTTAAAAACGCGAATTTACAAGCATTTATACGTTTTTGGCTCGCCAACTTAAAAACTACTGGAGATATTGAACTTTTTCAAAAAATCCGATTTCTCATTAAACCAGCGAAGCGAAAAAGCAAGAAATCGTCAATTTCTGCTTAAAAACGCGAATTTACAAGCATATATACGTTTTTGGCTCGCCAATTTAAAAACTACTGGAGTTATTGAACTTTTTCAAAAAATCAGATTTCTCATTAAACCAGCGAAGCGAAAAAGCAAGAAATCGTCAATTTCTGCTTAAAAACGCGAATTTACAAGCATTTATACTTTTTTGGCTCGCCAACTTAAAAACTACTGGAGATATTAAACTTTTTCAAAAAATCCGATTTCTCATTAAACCAGCGAAGCGAAAAAGCAAGAAATCGTCAATTTCTGCTTAAAAACGCGAATTTACAAGCATATATACGTTTTTGGCTCGCCAACTTAAAAACTACTGGAGTTATTGAACTTTTTCAAAAAATCCGATTTCTCATTAAACCAGCGAAGCGA
The DNA here is from genome assembly GCA_963966155.1 of Clivina fossor. NCBI lineage: Eukaryota > Metazoa > Arthropoda > Insecta > Coleoptera > Carabidae > Clivina > Clivina fossor. Next base: position 29,364 of record CAWYQG010000234.1, read on the forward strand.
AAAAGCAAGAAATCGTCAATTTCTGCTTAAAAACGCGAATTTACAAGCATTTATACGTTTTTGGCTCGCCAACTTAAAAACTACTGGAGATATTGAACTTTTTCAAAAAATCCGATTTCTCATTAAACCAGCGAAGCGAAAAAGCAAGAAATCTTCAATTTCTGCTTAAAAACGCGAATTTACAAGCATTTATACGTTTTTGGCTCGCAAACTTAAAAACTACTGGAGATATTGAACTTTTTCAAAAAATCCGATTTCTCATTAAACCAGCGAAGCGAAAAAGCAAGAAATCGTCAATTTCTGCTTAAAAACGCGAATTTACAAGCATATATACGTTTTTGGCTCGCCAACTTAAAAACTACTGGAGTTATTGAACTTTTTCAAAAAATCCGATTTCTCATTAAACCAGCGAAGCCAAAAAGCAAGAAATCGTCAATTTCTGCTTAAAAACGCGAATTTACAAGCATATATACGTTTTTGGCTCGCCAACTTAAAAACTACTGGAGTTATTGAACTTTTTCAAAAAATCCGATTTCTCATTAAACCAGCGATGCGAAAAAGCAAGAAATCGTCAATTTCTGCTTAAAAACGCGAATTTACAAGCATTTATACGTTTTTGGCTCGCCAACTTAAAAACTACTGGAGATATTGAACTTTTTCAAAAAATACGATTTCTCATTAAACCAGCGAAGCGAAAAAGCAAGAAATCGTCAATTTCTGCTTAAAAACGCGAATTTACAAGCATATATACGTTTTTGGCTCGCCAACTTAAAAACTACTGGAGATATTGAACTTTTTCAAAAAATCCGATTTCTCATTAAACCAGCGAAGCGAAAAAGCAAGAAATCGTCAATTTCTGCTTAAAAACGCGAATTTACAAGCATATATACGTTTTTGGCTCGCCAACTTAAAAACTACTGGAAATATTGAACTTTTTCAAAAAATCCGATTTCTCATTAAACCAGCGAAGCGAAAAAGCAAGAAATCGTCAATTTCTGCTTAAAAACGCGAATTTACAAGCATTTATACGTTTTTGGCTCGCCAACTTAAAAACTACTGGAGATATTGAACTTTTTCAAAAAATCCGATTTCTCATTAAACCAGAGTAGTATATAAAATGTTATGTTCTGGATCGGGTTCGCAAGATCACTGAAAAAGAACCATCAAAAAATGAGCAAAAAAGAGTCGGAATCGGCCAATTTGTCATCTTTTTTTGAATGATTTTGAGCGTGCAACATTTTTTCCCAAGGTCACTCCAAGGACGTGCAACATTTGCTCCCCTGCCAGAGTAGGTCAATTGGCATGTTATGTTCTGGATCGTGTTGAAAATATTTTTGAAAAAAAAACCATCAAAAATGAGCAAAAAAAAGAGCTAAAATCGGCCAATTTGTCAGCTTTTTTGAATGATTTTGAGCGTGCAACATTTTGCTCCCCTGACAGAGTAGGTCAATTGGCATGAAATGTCACTCGTTTTGCCGCGCGCGCTTCGCCGTGCTACCAGTTGCCTATATTTGTAATTAGTAATTTTAATTGAATTAGTGCATTTTCACGCCATCTACGAGCGATTATTTCAATTATTATTAATTAAACTGTCAAATTACACAATGACACATCATTTTGCATTTCCTTAAATAATAACGTGAGTATAAATTACATATAAATTAGTTAGTTATAAATAATATATTAATTAATTATCAATTTCTAGCGATATTAGTTATTGAATAAATTTATTTGTAATAAATGGACACACATTATTCAAAAGAAGAACTTAATCAGTTAACTGTGACAAAATTGAGGAAAATAGGTCAAGCTAAGAAGTTGAAAGGTTACAATAAGTTATCAAAGGAGGAATTAATTCAAAAATTATCAAGTTCTAGCGAAAATGTATTTGATTTTCATGAAGATATATTTACCAAGCCAAGAGAAAGAAGAAATAAAAAAAATATTGAAAAAGAAAAAGATTTGGGTGAATTTTATATAGATGAAGAAAATAAAGTGAAAGTTGTTAGAGTTAAAGGAGCCTGGGGAGATTTTGTTACCGACTATAGATTTTATTCAAATCGAAATAAATTTGATATAAAATCATATTTATCAGCAATCGAATCTCATATTGAAAACAAAATCATAGATGGGCGTGAAAAGCATAACTCCGTCATTGTTAATTTAGTAACATGTGTACAGTATATTGAAACGGATATATTTGGAAATAAAATTAATTCCCAAAAAGTTTATTTTCATAGTGACAGAGAGGAAATTTTTTCCGCAAGCAATATTAAATCTCATATTATTAATATGAATAATAGCACATCACACAAATTCAGTAATTTTAATGCAAAAAATACGAAATTAAGATTTGATAGTGTATTATTTATTGATTTGCAATCAAGCAAATATACACCACTTCGAGGAGAAACTTATAAAAATTTGCCAAACTATATAAAAAATAAAAAATGCTGCATAAATGTAAAAAATATTAAAAACAGGAAATTCAAGTGTGAAAAACACGAAGATTTAAGATGTTTTGAATATGCTTTGAAAAGTATTTTGAATCCAGCTAAAGATAATGTAACTAGATATTCTAGTTATAATATTGAAAAATACGAAGTTTTGAAGATGGTTTATCCAGTTACAATTACAGAAGAAAATGTAATAAAATATGAAAGGTTTCTAGCTGCCGCAATAAATATTTATCAGGTATCTGAAAATGATGAGAAATTTACTATTGATCTTTACCGAAGAAGCAATTATTTACAATGTTGGCCAATAATAAATTTATTAATATATGAGGATCATGTGGTAGGAATTAAAAATTTAAGCGCATTATTAAAAGGACAAATAACTAAAAGAGACCGAAAAAGATATATATGTGGAAAATGTCAAGATTCATTTGAAGAAGAAGAAAAATACGAAGAGCATTTTCAAACTTGTGTATACAAAAAAGTTATGATAAAGATGCCAAATAAAGATGCTGAAAGCAGTCACAGAGCATACCATACACTTGGAGCTGAGATATACCACCCCTTTGCAACATCTTTAGATTTTGAATGTACATTATTAAAATGTGAAAAATATCTTCAAGAGCATCGGCCAAATAGTTTTTGTTTTAATACACCAGACAGTTTATTGCTAATTAATAAAGAAGATGTGGGAGAATTAATGGAAGAATTCAACAAAATACTTATTGGCATTGCTGAAAAATACAACGAGATGATAAAGATATATGAACCTATAAAAATGACAAAAAAAAATAAAAAAAAATATAAAAATGCTGAAGTTTGTCATGTTTGCAATAAACCGTTTTTAGATCGTAGTATGTTAGAAAAAATCAGAGATCATAATTATGATACTGGCGATTATCTTGGAGCTGCGCACAATAAATGCAATTTAGATAAAGATTTTGGAAACTTAGAAGTAGCTCTTAAAATGACAAAAACAGATAAAGAAAATTATAAAAATGCCGAAGTTTGTCATATTTGCAAAAAAAGTTTTGTGTATTCTAATCTATACGAAAAAGTGAGAGATCACGACCATATTTCTGGTAATTATCGCGGAGCTGCGCACAATAAATGCAATTTAAAGCTTAAGTATTGTAAATTTGTTCCAATATTTATCCATAATTTAAAATACGATTCTAAATTATTTTTAAGATGGTTATTGAAATTGAGAAAATTATATCGGAAAAACCCTTTCAAAATAATTCCAAATACAAAAGAAAATTATATGACTTTATCAGTAAACGTTATTGCAAATCAAATAATTCGAGATGCAGATTTATATAAATGTAAAATAGATAAGACGTTTTATAATACTGAGCATTGCAAAAAATGTAAATGTATTTATAAAAAAGGTGATAAATTTAATGAAATAATAGAATTAAGATTCATTGATACATATAGATTTATGGATAGTTCATTAGAATCATTAACAGTAGATTTACTTGATATTAATACTTGTTTCTGTGAAAAATGTAAATGTAATCAAGCAATAATTAATACAGAATTATTACCAATAGATGAAAATGATGTAATGTCTATGAATGCAAATTGTAAAAAATGTAAAAGCAAAGTGTCTAAAACTATTGATTATTCAAAATTTGCGTCAGCCGTAAAACAATTTAATAAGGCAGATTTACACCTAGTTTTGCAAAAAGGTATTTATCCATATGATTGGATGGATTCTTACTCAAAAATGAATGAAAATAATTTACCTGAACACGAGCAATGGTATTCGATATTAAAAGGAAAAAATATAAGTGAAAAAGATTATAAATATGCTTTAAAAGTTTTTGAGCACTTTAATTGTAAAAATTTTAAAGATTATCATAATTTGTATTTAAAAATTGATACTGTGCTGTTACAAGATATATTTACAAATTTTAGAAAAAAATGCTATTCAGTATATGGTTTGGATCCAGCATATTATATCAGTGTTCCTCAATTATCTGATGCGGCATCACTGAAAAATTTTGGTTCTGAATTAGATTTAATAACTGAACAAGAACTATATGAAATATATGAAAAGGGCATAAGAGGCGGTATATCAATGATTCCACATAGATACGCAAAAGCAAATAACTGTTACTTTTACAATAAGAGTAAAACTGTTAAATTATCTGAAAAAGAAGCAATCGAAAAAGGAATATTTAATAAAGAAAAACCTACAAGTTATATATTATATTTAGATTGTAATAACTTATACGGTCATTCTTTAAGTCAACCATTACCAATTGGAAATTTTAAATATGAAAATCCAGAAGATTTTACAATTGATAAAATTAAAGAACTAGACCCTAAAGGAAAAAAAGGATACACTTTCATTGTAGATTTAGATATTCCTAAAAACTTGCATGACAAATTTGCTGATTATTCAATGTTACCGAATCATTATATTCCAACTACAAACGAATTATCTAACTACCAAAAGGAATTATTATCAAAAAAGATTGGAAAGATTTCAAAAACAAATAAATTAATGTGTACATTAAAGCCAAAAGAAGATTATATAATTGATTATAGAATGCTACAAGAATGTATTAAACAAGGAATTGAAGTAAAAAATATCAAAAAAGTTATATCATTTAAACAAAAAGCATGGCTAAAATCGTATATTGATAAAAATACTGAGTTAAGAAAAAAAGCAACTAATGATTTCGAGAAAGGTTTTTTCAAATTGATGAATAATTCTGTGTACGGAAAACAGATGGAAAATGTAAGAAATAGGTGTGATGTAGCATTATATAGTTATTATAGTCATTTTAAAAATTGCAAAAAATATGAAACAAGAGATATAATTGATGTAAACCACGTAATAGTTTATAGAAACAAACGAGAAGTTTTTCTAAATAAACCAATTTATGGAGGATTTACGGTGCTTGAATTATCGAAATTACTAATGTATCAATTTTATTATAATGTATTAAAGAAAAAATACGGAAAGAAGATAAAACTACTGGGAACTGATACGGATTCGTTAATTGTGCATATAGAAACTGAAGACGTGTATAAAGATATTGAAACAATGAGTGACCATTTTGATACTTCAGACTATACAATAGACTTTATAACACAAAAAAATAAGAAAGTACCAGGCCTATTTAAAGACGAATATTTTGGAATTCCAATAAAGGAATTTGTAGGATTAAGATCAAAAATGTACGCTTTTAGATACGATGAAAACAAAGAAAAAATTGTTTGTAAGGGGATTAAAAAACAAAATATAGAAAAAATAAGATTTTTAATGTATAAAAATTGCTTATTTAATGACGAAACTACTACTGAAACTATTATTAATATAATATCTAAAGGATTACATCTATTTACCGCAAAGAATGAAAAAATTGGATTATCTCCATATGATGATAAGGTATATTTAGTTGATAAAATTGATGGATTACCCTTTGGGCATCATCTATGTGAATGATTATATAATGAGATGATGTAAATAAATTTTTTCATTGAATTAATATATGTATGAGATGATGTAAATAAATTTTTTCATTGAATTAATATATGTACATATATTCACTTTCCTGTGGGAAAGAATTAATATATTTTTCTAATTCTTTATGCCACTCCTGATTATAATGTCTTTTCCTGTGTTGCGCTTGAATCATTCTAAAGCATATTTCGCATTTAATTTTTATTTGTTGCATTTTTCTTTGACATTCATAGCATGTATAAGTAATTCCATATTTACAGTTTTTATTTTTAACAAAATCAGAATGTGATTTTATATTGCTACAAAAAGTGCATTTTCTTTCTGCCATTTATTACACATTATTTTTATTATAAATGAGCAAGCAATCTGCCAAGCAACGAATAAATACAATAATTAAAAAAGATTCATATCTAACAGAGGCCAGTTTACCATCAGTTCAAACTTTTAAAGATATGAGGTTAAGACAATTAACATTGGATTTTCTAGCACAGGTATGTTCTAAAAAGATTTCATTAAAAGAATTTGCTAAAGAAAACAAAGTTAGCGAAAATAGAATTAGAAATCAAATAAAATATCTTACTGGTGAAACATTAATTAATTATAATAAAATGTCTGACAATATTAGCAACTATAATAAAAAACAAAAGTCTGATAATATTAGCAAATATAATAAAAAACAAAAACAAATTGGCGCGGGACAGATCTCAGACAGAAAAAAATCTAGTGTAGAAAGATTTGAAGAAAATTTTATCTCATCAATAGAATCATTAAGCGTAAAAAATATTCCTAATAAATAATGTCGTTAATTGAATTAGCAGATAAAAGACTTAAATTTGATAAAAGATAAAATTAAGCAAGATTGTTTAGAATTTTATAATTTACCTTCTGGCACTAAAGCGAAAGCAGCAGAAAAATTATATAGTGATAATAGAATTTTTCAAGAAATAGGCGAAGTTGTTATTGAAACAATTAACAATATGGATGAGCAAATTGAATTAAAAGATAATACAATTAATATTCTTGAAAAAGAATTACAAGATTTAAGCAAATACGATCAAGTAAAAATTTATAAGCTTCTAAATAAAAAACCAGTTGTTAGATGTAAAAATAGAGATCGAGTAAAGAAAAGATTAGCTCAGGCTCTTTCTTCTGTTATAAATGAAAACTCAGAATCTAATGAAATGCGCAACAATAAACATAACAAAATATAAAAAAATTAAATGGGTTGTTGTAATACTCTGTTATATCCAGATTATATTTTATTTATTTTATTTATTTAATGATGACTGTATATTAAGTCACATATTAGATTCGATTAAATTAATAATTAATATTTTCATAATATTTATACTTTCAAATTAAACAATATCTTTAACATCCACCCAAGAATTATGGCTGCTGTCAAAACCTAGATACTTTACTAAGGCCTTTTTTCCTTTTTTTCTTAGTATTTTCTCAACTAAATAATAATCCGGGTATTTAGTTTTTTTGCAATTCTTCTTTATAAAATGTACCTTTAATTTCTTCATCATTCAGATCTTTGAGATGATAATAAGGAGGATTATTTTTAAAAACTTTATCAATTTTATAAATTTCTGTAGACCAATTCGCTGTATACCCTTTTTCAAATATATCTTTCGAATTACTGACTCTTACGTAATCACCAACATTAAACTTGTTAGTTAGACGTAGCTTAATAACTGGTTGCCTATATATTGTTTCATATATCGCTTTCTCGTTTTCCTTATTAACATTAATCGGTTTTGTACCTATTGTACTGTGGGCTGTATTATTGTAATCGTATAAAACTTTCTCAAGTATTTTTTTATCTGATAATTTAGGATTTTTTTGTTTTTCTTTTTCAAATTTTTCTTTTATTGTTCTAATTACTCTCTCAACTATTGCAGCCTTTATTTTTCTATCGTACGTGTGATAGTGATTTATATTATTTTCTTTACAATATTTATGAAATTCTCCAGTAAATTCTTTACCTTCATCCGTTTGTAAATTCTGGGGTTTTCTTTGTGAAGTTTTAATAATATTTTCAAATACATTTTTAGTAATTTGGGACGTTTTATTTTTAATATTTGCAGCCCAAACGAATTTTGAGAAGACGTCGATATTAATAAACACAATTAATTTGCCTACATATGCTAAATCTGCTTGCCATAGATCGTCGATGCCGTATACTATAATTTGTCTTCTTTGATAATTTCTTCTAGCAGGTTTATGAATTTCATCTATTTTTTTTCCCTTATACCTACGCCAATGATTTTTTTGAATATGTGCTTTTATTTGACTTACATATAGAACAATTTGATGCTATGTAAGTTTTACCATTTTTATCTTTTTTACGAGATATATTAGTATTTCCAGTTTTAGATTTACATACAAGACAATATGTCTTCATTTATTATAATTAAATTTTTATTATATATATAGCTAGTTGAGATTAAATTTTATTAGCATATTAATAAATACAGGAGAATTCAAAATATATTTATCATCATCAAACCCGTACTCATATGTATCAGATTTTATTTTATCTTTAGATACTTGAAATAATAGTTGATTTCCTTGTTTAATCTTAATAGGTATTTTAACTTCATTAATGGTACCATTAAGAGTAATAATTAAATCATTTTCCCTGATATTTGAATATATTTTTATAATATCAATGACCATTTCACTTTGATAGTACCGTAAAGAATCAAACTTAATAAAATACATATCATCTACATAAGGTAATATGCTTAGTTTACTAATTTGCCCCTTAAGAGCAATAACAGAATAGTGAATGCTTTTATAGCAATTACCATCTAAATTTTTTCCGTATATATCCATTTATTTATAATTATTTATTATTTATTATTTATAATTATTTATTATTTATAATTTGTATAAAATGTTAATAATATCTTCAAATTTATATCCTTCAGAAAATAATTTTAATACTCTGACACACAAATGCCCGCAATTAGCTGTATCAAAGTCTTGAATTTTGGTGTTATTATATAATATTTTACAATTCTCTAAATATTTTGCCAATTCAGGTGGCACTGGGCCTCCGAATGAATCAAATACATAAGCATTTTTGTGTTTTTTCCAATAGCAAATCCAATGAGTTGCAAGATTCTTTTCAATATCAAGATTGACAACTCCACATTCCAATGAATTAGGTTTCTTTTTAATAGTATCAATCATAAATACACCTTTAAAATTAGGTATTTTTAATTGTTTTGCCAATTTTGAAATATCGAAATTACTCATTGGTGTAACCAATTCGGAAAACTTTGTTTTACTCATTGGTGTAACCAATTCGGAAGGCTTTAAAGGTACAATGGCTTCTTGGGAGATTTTCTTTTTTTTTTTGTTCTTAATAATTTTCCACCCTCCATCACTTTATCGTGTCGCTTTAATTCCTCTAATTCTGCTTGATTTTTCTTATTGTCCAACACTGTTTTAGCAATCGCAGCACCTCCACCTGCTAATGAGCAGCTAATAACATAGGTATTGAAAATATAAATCCGCCATAATGAAGCTCAATTCCGCGCCCAACTTTCACGTTTTTTAAAAATTTTATTAAATTCTTAATTAAATTGCTAATGTTCGATTCAGTGATCATTTATTATAGAAAAAATTTATTTCAGCAATTAAATCTCTTCCAGATCGCAATTCATTATAGCATGCATTACGATAAATAATGTAGTAAAATCTGATTCATATTTTTTAGGCTCTTTTGTTCGAAACGTAATATCTTCTTCGTCTTTATCATAAGCCGATTTTATCTTTTCTATTACAGATTTTTTCAAATTAAATTTAGTAATATATTTGCTTTCTCCTATTACATCATAATCAGTTATAATCTCTTCCATTGTATGCCTGTCAAAATATACTTCAAGTTCTTTTCTAATGTTTATATCTTTTATTTGTTGATCACACATAGCTATTTTACATATTATAACTTTTTTTGTTTGTATACATTTACATTCACATTCACATTCACAGTCACATATGCAATCGCCTTCATCTATCAATATTTTCATTTTGTTAGCAAGAGCCTTAATTACGATAAATAATGAAAACAAATCTAAATGCTCAGGTTTTTCGAGTTGTAAAGTAAAATCTTTTCCGTTATTAAAAGCAGTTTTAATCTTTTTTGTTTGAAATTCGTTCAAATATATTCCATCTGCATTAAGAGCGGTTATAATATTTTCTAATGTATATTTACTTAAATTTATAACAAGAAATTTGTCAACCGTTACATCAGATATTTTTTGATAGATTATAACTATTTCATATTTTATAATTTCTTTTGTTTGTAAAGTAACGTCACATTTATTATCATCCATTTATTAAGGCATTTTTTTTATTCATTTAACCGATTTCATAAACTAGACATTTTCTTATTTACATAAGTAATATAACAAGTATTTGCAACCAATAGATAGGAATTTCCGCACATTACATCACAAATCCCTTACGTCACAAATATAAATTCATTATGTTACGAATCCCTTACGTCACAAATATAAATTCATTACGTCACAAAATGTGTAGTAAATACAAAATACCCCCCGAATCCCCCGAACTACATTTCATCTCAGCAAGTAGTATCTGCACTCTAACGACAATCACTACCGTTTATAGGCAGATGTCCTGTGCAGCCCACATGTTTACTACTATTAACTGAGACGAAAGAGTCAGGAATTGGTGAATATTTTGGCTAAATATGGCACGCACTAACCCAATCCATCCCTCATTGCTGTCTTATGTTCCTATGGCCAACTCGGAACAACAACAAATCGGAATAGAAAAAGTCTATTTATCCAACAAGAAATGAAAAAATGTTCTATATATGCTAATTAGATTTCGTTTAAGCACTCATGAGAGCTAATATTATATGAATTATTTGAGAGTTGCTGTATTGAATTCTTAAATAATTATAATTTTAAATAAAAGTAAACACTATTTTGAGATTTTAAGTATGAATTTATCCATGTAACACTTTGCGATTTAAAGGGTTAAATAAAATTTGTCGTTATTTGTAGTGTTACTTTATTTTTAAAAAATGTTTTCTGGTTACCGGTTTCGGCTTTTTATGCCGTCATCAGACCAACTGCAATACAAAAATTATCTATTACAATTCTAGTAGACTTTTTTACATAAATACAATGTAGAGAACAACACAGTGTATACATTTTTATAAAATATTGTATTTAGTTACAAATTTAATTTTACATAAATCAAAGTTTAAAAAATATATAAGTAAAACAAAATAATAAAACAATAAAATTAGATTGATATCTGAATAAAAACATACCGTCAGTATTAGTTGTAAATATATAAAGTTGTGTTCGACCATGTGTTTTGTGTTCGTAATAATTGTCACAAAAATACGTTGCACATGTTGCTGCGTAAAAATATTTAAAAAGTTTTTTATTTTTATTTATATTTGTTATGTTTAAAATTATATTATATGTATTTGTTTAGAATAATCGATGATGAACTATAATAGTTTTGAAATTGAAATCTTTTATTAAAATATTTGTAGTTATGTCGGTTTTGACCTTGTGACGTGTGATTGCAGCTGTGAGTTGATAAGTTCGTGTAACCTAATTACCGATAAAACTTGTTGTATTTAGATTAAGAAGAAGAAAAGCGTCTGACGTGTTGAAATAAAAACGCGCTAAAGTTCAATTTAGCATACGAGTTTGAAAAGATGGTTGTCGGTTTCTGTAATGTCGTTGAGCATGTTTTGTGGTTCGTTATTGTTGTGTCTGTAGATGTGTAGTTGTTCGTATAATAGTAGTTCCCTATTGTTATGTGTGGTCTGTAATATGTTTATGTTGTTAGTGTCTGAAGTATGATTGTTTTCGTGTAAGTGTCTACCGTAAGCCGAATTAGTTATATTTTTAATATGTTCTTGATATCTAATGTTTAAATTTCTGGTTGTAACGCCGATATAAAAATTGTTACAATCGTTACAAGTTAATTTGTAAACTCCTGCTTTAGTTAGAATATTATTTTTTGGATAAAAATTTTTTGTAATTGTTTACCTAAATTGGTGTCGTTTCTGAATGAAGTTTGAATGTTGTGTTTTTTTAGTGCCTGTTGTATTTTGTATGAATGATTTTTTTGGAAGGATAAGGAAATGTATTTAAAGTTTTTAATTGTGTGTGGATATATACTGTTAACTATTTTTTTGAATTTAGCAATATTAAAAAGTCTTTGTATGTAAAATCTGTCATAACCATTATTTATACCTATTTGGAAGATTGTATTTAATTCATTGTTGAAGTCATTTTCGTTGAGTGGGATATTGAGTAATCTGTTAAAATAATAATGAAATGCCAAATTTTTTGTGGTGATAGCGTGGTATGAATTAGCAGGAATAATAATATCTGTGGCTGTTGGTTTTCGGTAAATTTTAAAATCTAGTTTGTTGTTATTATAGTTTTTGGTAATGGTTAGATCTAAAAAGTTGATGGAGTTGTTAATTTCTGTTTCTATTGTGAATTGTAATTTACCTAGTGAGTTAATGAGGTTAAATAAGGCACTGAGAGTAGCTTTATTGCCATTCCATATACATAATATGTCGTCACAGTATCTACCCCAGTAGACTATGTTATTTGTAAATATTGCGTTTTTATCTGAAAAAAGTTTTTGTTCTAAATGATCGACATAAATATCTGCTAGTATACCAGACAGGGAGTTACCCATTGCGAGACCGTCTTCCATTTTATAATATTTATTATTAAAAATAAAATAGTTTTGTTCTAATACTAATTCTGCTAGTTTAATGATATTTGTGGAATCTTTATTAGATAGTTTATTATCGAAATTAGCTGTGTAGTTTTGAATTAATTCATTAAGAAGGGTTAATGTCTCTGTTTTAGGAATGTTGGTATATAGGTTTTTTATGTCAAAAGATATAAGTAACGTTTGTTTATTAATTTCTAATTTTGTTAAATTGTTAATAAGTTCTTTTGAGTTTAATAAAGAGTATTTTGATTTAAATTTTATGTGTTTTGCTAGAAAATGGTGTAGGATTTCTGATATTGTGTGTGTCGGATAGGGCTGGGAAAAAATCTCGATATATCGATAATTTATCGATATATCGATATATCGATAATTGATATTAAAAATAAAAATTATCGATATATCGAAATATCGATATATCGATATATTGATATATCGATATATCGAAATATCGAAATATCGATATACCGATATATCGATATATCAAAATATCGATATATTGATATATCGATATATTGATATATCGGTATTTCGATATATCGATATTTAAGATAGATGATATCCTCTTTGTAAGCTACAAATATTTGATCTCGCATATGAATGAGACATAATAAAAATGATTGGTTTTAATTGAAATATATAACGGTTTACAATAACGACATTTAATATACAAGATTAATCATTTTTATTTGCGCTTGATAATAAAGTGTATTTTAAAATCAGATAAAATTAAAATTATCTATCTATAAATTTTTGTTATAATTAGTTCACAAGTATAAGTATGATATGTCAAAGTAATTATGAAACGTTTTATTTATTTTTTAAATTAAATATTCCAAAATGTTGATAATCATTTTTATTTTCAAATAAAATTTTCATTCATTCACTTTATTTAAAAATAAATAACAAAATGTTTGGCGATTATTTCATTTAATATCCATACTGTTATTAGCATATTATAAATTTAAAATTTTTCTGTTAGTGTTTCTATTTTAAAAATTAAATTATATTATCCAGTAGCATTAGAGCTGGGAAAAAATCTCGATATATCGATAATTTATCGATATATCGATAATTGATATTAAAAATAAAAATTATCGATATATCGAAATATCGATATATCGAAATATCGATATATCGATATATCAATTTATCGATAATATCGATATATCGATTTATCGATATATCGATAAATTGATATATCGATATATCGATATATCGATTTTTCGATATATCGATATTATCGATATTTTTTGAATATAAAATATCGATATTGAAATTCCAATATCGCCCAGCCCTAGTGTCGGAGTATTATTGTTGTCTACTATTGGTCTTATAGATTTTTTTGGTTTATGTAATTTGATATAGCTTTTCAATCTAGGCGGGATGGGGTTGGTTGGGATGTATTTAAAGTGTTTGTTAGAGTCGATAATATTGATTGTGTCTGATGTATATTTTAATGTTGATCTTACCTTATTCAGATGTTTTTTGAATGGATTTAAGTTGTGTGGTGTTTCAGAGATATTATTTTCTGTAAAAAATTTTAATGTTTTTTCGTTATAATCATTGTTATCGATTATAACTAATCCGGCGTTTTTGTCTGCGTAAGTAACAGTCAGTTGGTTGTCCGAGATTTTTTGTTTAATTGTTTTAAGTGTTAATTTGTCTTGTCTGTAGATTTGTATATGTTGTTTGAAGTTGTTAGCTATTATAGGTTCGATTTCTGTGGCTATTTGTTGGTATTGTTTGTGTTTTTTTAATTGAGCTTCTAGTTGAATGGTAGTATCTATTATGTTGTCTTTTTCTATGAAATTATATTTCTGACCTTTATTCAGTAGTGTAGTTTCCTGTTCTGTGAATTCCGTGGAGCTGATGTTGGTGAATTTTGGTTGAAAGGTTATTGTTTGTATGTTCCTGTCTGCTGTTGTTTGATGTGTATCTTGGTTTTTCTTTTCATTTCGTAGGGATTGTAGTTTACGTCTTCTGATTTGGTCTTCTTCATAAGTTAAATATGTGTTATTTTCTAAAGTGGTTTTATATATTTCATCAAATTCTAATTGATGCAATTTTTGTGAAAGAAGTCTATGTATATATTTCAATTTCATATTAATGTAGTTTTGGTTTTGGTAATGTTCCTGAAGTCTTGTTTTCATTAGATGATTGTAGATGTATCTTGATTTGTAGTGAAGATTTTTTGGTATTTTTATTTTTATAAATTTTGGAGTTAATTTCTCTTTTATGCAGATGTTAATAAAATTTATGTGTTGATTAGTTTTATGTCTTTTATATATTTGCAGCTGTAGTTGTTGGATAATGGCAGGTAAGTCTGCCTGTTTGAATTTAAGTATGAATTTATCCATGTAACACTTTGCGATTTAAAGGGTTAAGTAAAATTTGTCGTTATTTGTAGTGTTACTTTATTTTTAAAAAATGTTTTCTGGTTACCGGTTTCGGCTTTTTATGCCGTCATCAGACCAACTGCAATACAAAAATTATCTATTACAATTCTAGTAGACTTTTTTACATAAATACAATGTAGAGAACAACACAGTGTATACATTTTTATAAAATATTACACATCTACAGACACAACAATAACGAACCACAAAACATGCTCAACGACATTACAGAAACCGACAACCATCTTTTCAAACTCGTATGCTAAATTGAACTTTAGCGCGTTTTTATTTCAACACGTCAGACGCTTTTCTTCTTCTTAATCTAAATACAACAAGTTTTATCGGTAATTAGGTTACACGAACTTATCAACTCACAGCTGCAATCACACGTCACAAGGTCAAAACCGACATAACTACAAATATTTTAATAAAAGATTTCAATTTCAAAACTATTATAGTTCATCATCGATTATTCTAAACAAATACATATAATATAATTTTAAACATAACAAATATAAATAAAAATAAAAAACTTTTTAAATATTTTTACGCAGCAACATGTGCAACGTATTTTTGTGACAATTATTACGAACACAAAACACATGGTCGAACACAACTTTATATATTTACAACTAATACTGACGGTATGTTTTTATTCAGATATCAATCTAATTTTATTGTTTTATTATTTTGTTTTACTTATATATTTTTTAAACTTTGATTTATGTAAAATTAAATTTGTAACTAAATACAATATTTTATAAAAATGTATACACTGTGTTGTTCTCTACATTGTATTTATGTAAAAAAGTCTACTAGAATTGTAATAGATAATTTTTGTATTGCAGTTGGTCTGATGACGGCATAAAAAGCCGAAACCGGTAACCAGAAAACATTTTTTAAAAATAAAGTAACACTACAAATAACGACAAATTTTATTTAACCCTTTAAATAAACTATTTTGAGACTTATTGTAGAAACATAGTTATTAATTATAGTAATAATTTATATTTAAGCAATTTATATGTAACCGATATATGAAGAGTTATAAACAAATGCAGTATACATTCGCTAAAAATAGATTTCGTTACTCATGGTGTAACCATTTCGAAAAACTTTGTTTTACTCATTGGTGTAACCAATTCGGAAGGCTGTGCCTTGCTTAATGGTGTAACCATTTCGAAAAACTTCGGTTTACTCATTGATGTAACCAATTCGGAAGGCGTTGCCTTACTTAATGGTGTAAACATTTCGAAAAACTTTGTTTTACTCAACGAAAGTGATGTCATGCATTTGTTTATTCTCGCCTATGTCAATCATGCCTTTATATATTATATTTGGTGGATTCCTATTCATTTCTGAAATATTGGGAATTAAATCGCTAAACCTTTTTGGTAAGCTATATTTATTTCCTTCAATATTAACAATAAGTTGATCTCCAAACCGGCTTTTACCTTTTTCAAAATAATCAATTTTAGAAACTTTATTAATTTCTAAATCTGATAATTTCTTGAATTGTGGCTTATTTATATTATTTAACATATTAGCGATTCCAGTTGCCATTTATGTTACAGATTTTTTTTCAATATATTCAATAAATTAAATTTTTAAGTTTTTAAGCGCAAATTGACGATTTCTTGCTTTTTTGCTTCGCTGGTTTAGTGAGAAATTGGGTTTTATAAATATTAATTTTCAATATATTAATTTTCAATATAAGTATTAATTTTCAATATAAATATTAATTTTCAATATAAATATTAATTTTCAATATAAATATTAATTTTCAATATAAATATTAAATAAAAATACTCATTCCAAATTTTCTCTTAAAATACATAGTTCCAGCTGTTAATGCTGACACAGCTCTTTCTCCTAATGACGCATCTTTACTAATTATTCTTTGTGTAGCTTGTTTTTGTAAAATTTTATCTGCAACGTGCCTATTTTCTTTATCTTTATGTTCACTGTATGCATAATCGTGATCTCTGCAATGCTCATCAAGTTTATTTACAGGCGGGCCATTATCTAGTGGATTTCCAGGCCCGCAATAATTATAACCAGGAACAATTTTAGAGCCAGGTATCAGCTTATTTATCCAATCAACAATATCACCACCTTCCCATGATTTTTTGGGTAAAGAATTAATAATTCTTATGCTAGCTATAGGATTTTTTTTAATTAAATTTTCTACATTATTACCTAACATCCGCGCAATACTTTCTATTTCATTTTTTATTTTGGAGCTATTATTTCCAGCATTTTTTTCACCAATTAAAATTTTAAAACGCTTTATTACTTTTTGAATATTATCTACCCATATATATTCTTTTGGAATATTATTGTAAATTTTTACTCCACCGCCAACTTTTGCATTTTGCATTTCTTGCCAAATTGGTTTAATATATTTATTATATTTATTACCACGACTTGATTTAGGTCTGCTTTTATCATTATCTTTATATATTGCTTTAGATTCTTTAAGTATTTCTGCGTAATTATTAAAATCATCTTGTGTCACTAAATCACCATTAACTTCTTTTTTAGTCATTAATTCTCTTAAACCTGGTGTTGCATTACATGATTTGCCCTTAATAACAAAAAAATTACCCTCATATGACACTTCAGATTCACCTATAAATCTTTTTTCGTCTACGGGTCTAAGGCCAAATACATAATCATCAGAATTATTTAAAGATCTGGCCATTTCTGGTGTTAATCTTATTGTATTATACTCTGTAATTGGCTGCTTTATTATATTAGGGTCTGTAATTGGCTGTTTGATTGGAGTTCTTAAAATTAGTGGCGGATTAACTGGTACTAGTTCTTTAATAATTTCTTGATTTTTTTGTGACACTTCTTTCATGTCTGTGCTCAACTGATTAACAGCATCAATCAACGGCTTTTCTCTCTCTTTATTTTGTTCATATTTTGCTCTAGGTTGCGATTTCCATTCTTTAAATCGACTTTTTAATGATTTTCTGAATTCAAGTCTTTCACGTGGTGTTTTTTTCATTTATATTTATAAATTTTTATTAATATTTACGTTTTTTTGTGTTTAAAATGTATTTATAAATTTTTATTAATATTTATGTTTTGTTTACGTTTTTTGTGTTTATGTTTACGTTTTTTGTGTTTAAAAAATGCTCGATTTTATATCTGTATTTACCGTCATCTAATTTACGAGTCTTATCAATCGTTATAAAGTCATGGTTTTCCTTCCAACATTCCCGACATAGATCTTTAAATTCTTTAAATGACATATCGCCTAATACAAATTCATCATATACATATCTTAAATTATTGTCATCAGTCTCATATAAACATAAAAAGTTTGCATTGTCTCTAATAAGCTGCTTTGGAATTTTTGTATATGTTTGAGCTAAATTGAATATATTTAGCCCTTTATGTCTTCCTTTTGTGTAATAATCTCTTACTATATCTTGATTTTCAAGAATCCAATCATCAATTATAACATCTGAGTCTGGCTGACATTGGTCTAATGGAATAACATTTTCTGTAGTATCAATAAAATCTGCTAGTGAGGAATCAACACTGTCAATATCGTCTTTTAAGTCCTTATATATTTGTTGGTATAGAGTTTTTGAATAAAAATAATAATGCTTGGGAAAAAGCCAGCTTTCTTTATATACAAAATTGTCAATTACTAAGACTGTTTTTCCACAGCCGCTGCGTCCAACCACTAAACCGTTTATATGATCTGGAAGCAATTTGCCATTTCGTTTGTTGGCATTTCTATCGGCTCTTGGTATTACAGTAACATTCCAATTTACCATATTTATTATAAAAATAAATATTTATTAAATAAAAGTATTATATAAATAAATATTTTATTAAATAAATGTATTATATTAAAATAGAAGGCACGACATCAACACTAACCTTTGAGTTAAAAAACAATATATTATTAAACACTGGATATGTTTCATTACTAGGATTTTATACAACATATCTAACACCTAATATTACAGAGAATAATAATTCTTTTATACTTGGTAAGGAAACTATAAAATTAGAAAAAGGTCAGTATAATATAGATGATTTAGTGAAAAATTTTTCTTTATATGATATTAAAATTTTAAGGAAAGCACGCACTAACAAAATTAGTATTGAAAATAAAAGTGATAAAATTTTAACTTTTACGAAAGATAATTCTATAGCAAAAATACTAGGTTTTGGTAAACTAAGTATTCTTCCGAAGGAAACATATACAGCATTAAGACCTCCAAAAATTATACCGTTTGATCATATAAATATTGAATGTAATTTAGCAAAACCATATGGAATAATTACAAATAAAAATAACAGTACTATTGCGTCATTTAAAACTAATGCAAGATTTAAGGGGGGAAATACATGTAAATGTATTTTTTTTCGATTTTGCTGATATAATTGCTTATACATCGAAGATTTATCCAGCAAAATATCTAACCAATCAGAAATGTATTTACCGAGAAAAAGGCATTTTTCTACCTACGCTTTGGTAGCCGCTTTGGCTAACCGACGACTTTAAGGGGGGAGATACATGTAAAAAAAATTTTTTTTTTATTTTTTTTTTAAATAAATTAATTGCTTATACATCGAAAATTTATCCAGCAAAATATCTAACCGATCAGAAATGTATTTACTGAGAAAAAGGCATTTTTCTACCTGCGCCTCGGTAGCCGCTTTGGCTAACGGGCGACTTTAAATAAGTTTTTTTCGAATCTTTTTTTTACAAATGGCGGGCGTGATAAGTCGAGCAATTTTCATACAAATGAGTTGAAACTTTGTGTGTTTAAAAGGAAATAGAATTTTATTCTATATGAAATTCTGATATAACGAAAATATTAACATTAAATTATTTTTAGGGGTGTCTAAAGTAAAAAAAAATGCTGAAAATTTGACCTTTTTTTTCCACAATGAGTTAAAATAATAAAATATCCGTTTTTCTTGTAGTTTTCGTAATTCACATAGAACAAAATATATCAGAGAATCATGATCAGTGACTAAAAATCAAAAAAAAAATTATTTCCGGCTCCAGGAATTCCCGCCAATCGACCGGGCAAAGCGAACGCGACATCAATTAAGATTGGTTTCAAGATCACCCAGAGGTCACAGAAAGTTAAAGAAATTCATAAGTGTAGTTGATTATATGTCACATAGAATAAAAGAAACTACAGCATTGTAGCTTGTTTCATTCAGCCAAAAAAAAATTCTAAAAAACCTTATTTTTTTAGGTCGTTACATGTATTTCCCCCCTTAAAGAATCAATTATATACGAACCAAAAAATATTATGAAAATACCGCTGCATCATCAAGATGTCAAATATATTGAAATAAATATTAAAGATGAAAATGGAGATTTAATTGACTTTGATAAGTCTAATATTGTAATTATACTATCAGTAAATGAATATTATTAACATTAAATAGTAAATAATTTTTTTATAAATAAATAATGGAATATATTGAAAAATACGAAAAAAGGTCTTATGGTCCTAATGATTTAACAAAGGATCACCTTAAAGAGCGAAATAGTTGGATTGAGTTTGAAATTGCTGTTGGAGATGGCTATGTTCATCCTCACAATGCAATGGTATATGCTGAATTTCATGTATCAAAAAAAGATACTAAAGGAGATTTTGGCGAACACGACAATATTAAATTTGTAGATAATTATTTTCCACGGTTATGGTCGAGAGCAGAATTACACATATTTGGCCAATCTATTGAAAATGTTGATAACCCTGCCATTTTTTCAGATTTATTAATTGGAAAATTCCTGTCAGAATCCGAAATTAATTCGTATAAGGGCGCAGGTTTTATAACGGATACTAAACTAAATTACAAGAAAAATCGTGTATATGAAGTACTTTTTCCTTTAAAATATTTATTTGGTTACCTATATTCGGATAAAGAAATTAAATGGAACATGCCTATAACATTTAGATTTGAGAGATCCCCGTCTGATAACCAAATATTTTATATATGGCAAACTAAAGACAATCCTAGCGATTTAGCTCATGATGGATCGTTAGAAATAACAAGAATGGAAATAAGAATTCCTATTGTAAGCTATGAAATTAACTATGCTATTGAATTGAAAGAAAAAATGCTTCAAAACCCTATAAAGGAATATTCATTTTTAACGGGTAGTATTTATAAAGATAAACTAAAAGAAAGCGAAAATAATTTACCTATAGATTTAACAACGTCTTTTAAAAGTTTGGCTTGTGATATGCCTGATTATTTGTTTATAAGATTTCAGAATAACGAAAATAAACAAACAATAGATTCAAGCAAATATAGCCATTGCAATCTGAGCAGCTGGTATTTACTTGTGCGAGATGAGCAATATCCATTAGAAAAACAAAGATTAGAGATTGCTAAAAGTAGATTTGAAATTGGGTATGATAGCTATAGGTCGTTAATTCAAACTTTAACAAACAGAAAAGAATTGCGTTGGGATAGGGAAAAATTTTGTAATAATCAATTTATGGGAGTAATTAATATGCTAATGAGAAAAAATATTGAAAATATGGATAAACCCTTGCTTAAATGCATATTAGAATTTACAGATTCAACACCGAAAAATGCAAATATATTTGGAGTCATGTTTTATGAGAAGACAATTATAGTTAATTATAAGAATAAGAATATAAGTGTAAAATTTTAATTCACATAAGTAATTGATGGCAATAAATCTTTAATTCGTTGCAATATTTTAACTTTTTAGTATTGTATATTATTTGACAGTTTAATTAATAATAATTGAAATAATCGCTCGTAGATGGCGTGAAAATGCACTAATTCAATTAAAATTACTAATTACAAATATAGGCAACTGGTAGCACGGCGAAGCGCGCGCGGCAAAACGAGTGACATTTCATGCCAATTGACCTACTCTGTCAGGGGAGCAAAATGTTGCACGCTCAAAATCATTCAAAAAAGCTGACAAATTGGCCGATTTTAGCTCTTTTTTTTGCTCATTTTTGATGGTTTTTTTTCAAAAATATTTTCAACACGATCCAGAACATAACATGCCAATTGACCTACTCTGGCAGGGGAGCAAATGTTGCACGTCCTTGGAATGACCTTGGGAAAAAATGTTGCACGCTCAAAATCATTCAAAAAAAGCTGACAAATTGGCCGATTCCGACTCTTTTTTGCTCATTTTTTGATGGTTCTTTTTCAGTGATCTTGCGAACCCGATCCAGAACATAACATTTTATATAGTACTGCGAGCCAAAAACGTACAAATGCTTGTAAATTCGCGTTTTTAAGCAGAAATTGACGATTTCTTGCTTTTTCGCTTCGCTGGTTTAATGAGAAATCGGATTTTTTAAAAAAGTTCAATATCTCCAGTAGTTTTTAAGTTGGCGAGCCAAAAACGTACAAATGCTTGTAAATTCGCGTTTTTAAGCAGAAATTGACGATTTCATGCTTTTTCGCTTCGTTGGTTTAATGAGAAATCGGATTTTTTGAAAAAGTTCAATATCTCCAGTAGTTTTTAAGTTTTCGAGCCAAAGACGTATATATGCTTGTAAATTCGCGTTTTTAAGCAGAAATTGACGATTTCTTGCTTTTTCGCTTCGCTGGTTTAATGAGAAATCGGATTTTTTGAAAAAGTTCAATATCTCCAGTAGTTTTTAAGTTGGCGAGCCAAAAACGTACAAATGTTTGTAAATTCGCGTTTTTAAGCAGAAATTGACGATTTCTTGCTTTTTCGCTTCGCTGGTTTAATGAGAAATCGGATTTTTTGAAAAAGTTCAATATCTCCAGTAGTTTTTAAGTTGGCGAGCCAAAAACGTACAAATGCTTGTAAATTCGCGTTTTTAAGCAGAAATTGACGATTTCTTGCTTTTTCGCTTCGCTGGTTTAATGAGAAATCGGATTTTTTGAAAAAGTTCAATATCTCCAGTAGTTTTTAAGTTGGCGAGCCAAAAACGTATAAATGCTTGTAAATTCGCGTTTTTAAGCAGAAATTGACGATTTCTTGCTTTTTCGCTTCGCTGGTTTAATGAGAAATCGGATTTTTTGAAAAAGTTCAATATCTCCAGTAGTTTTTAAGTTGGCGAGCCAAAAACGTACAAATGCTTGTAAATTCGCGTTTTTAAGCAGAAATTGACGATTTCTTGCTTTTTCGCTTCGCTGGTTTAATGAGAAATCGGATTTTTTGAAAAAGTTCAATATCTCCAGTAGTTTTTAAGTTGGCGAGCCAAAAACGTACAAATGCTTGTAAATTCGCGTTTTTAAGCAGAAATTGACGATTTCTTGCTTTTTCGCTTCGCTGGTTTAATGAGAAATCGGATTTTTTGAAAAAGTTCAATATCTCCAGTAGTTTTTAAGTTGGCGAGCCAAAAACGTACAAATGCTTGTAAATTCGCGTTTTTAAGCAGAAATTGACGATTTCTTGCTTTTTCGCTTCGCTGGTTTAATGAGAAATCGGATTTTTTGAAAAAGTTCAATATCTCCAGTAGTTTTTAAGTTGGCAAACCAAAAACGTACAAATGCTTGTAAATTCGCGTTTTTAAGCAGAAATTGACGATTTCTTGCTTTTTCGCTTCGCTGGTTTAATGAGAAATCTGATTTTTTGAAAAAGTTCAATATCTCAAGTAGTTTTTAAGTTGGCGAGCCAAAAACGTACAAATGCTTGTAAATTCGCGTTTTTAAGCAGAAATTGACGATTTCTTGCTTTTTCGCTTCGCTGGTTTAATGAGAAATCGGATTTTTTGAAAAAGTTCAATATCTCCAGTAGTTTTTAAGTTGGCGAGCCAAAAACGTACAAATGCTTGTAAATTCGCGTTTTTAAGCAGAAATTGACGATTTCTTGCTTTTTCGCTTCGCTGGTTTAATGAGAAATCGGATTTTTTGAAAAAGTTTAATATCTCCAGTAGTTTTTAAGTTGGCGAGCCAAAAACGTACAAATGCTTGTAAATTCGCGTTTTTAAGCAGAAATTGACGATTTCTTGCTTTTTCGCTTCGCTGGTTTAATGAGAAATCGGATTTTTTGAAAAAGTTCAATATCTCCAGTAGTTTTTAAGGTGGCGAGCCAAAAACGTACAAATGCTTGTAAATTCGCGTTTTTAAGCAGAAATTGACGATTTCTTGCTTTTTCGCTTCGCTGGTTTAATGAGAAATCGGATTTTTTGAAAAAGTTCAATATCTCCAGTAGTTTTTAAGTTGGCGAGCCAAAAACGTACAAATGCTTGTAAATTCGCGTTTTTAAGCAGAAATTGACGATTTCTTGCTTTTTCGCTTCGCTGGTTTAATGAGAAATCGGATTTTTTGAAAAAGTTCAATATCTCCAGTAGTTTTTAAGTTGGCGAGCCAAAAACGTACAAATGCTTGTAAAATCGCGTTTTTAAGCAGAAATTGACGATTTCTTGCTTTTTCGCTTCGCTGGTTTAATGAGAAATCGGATTTTTTGAAAAAGTTCAATATCTCCAGTAGTTTTTAAGTTGGCGAGCCAAAAACGTACAAATGCTTGTAAATTCGCGTTTTTAAGCAAAAATTGACGATTTCTTGCTTTTTCGCTTCGCTGGTTTAATGAGAAATCGGATTTTTTGAAAAAGTTCAATATCTCCAGTAGTTTTTAAGTTGGCGAGCCAAAAACGTACAAATGCTTGTAAATTCGCGTTTTTAAGCAGAAATTGACGATTTCTTGCTTTTTCGCTTCGCTGGTTTAATGAGAAATCGGATTTTTTAAAAAAGTTCAATATCTCCAGTAGTTTTTAAGTTGGCGAGCCAAAAACGTACAAATGCTTGTAAATTCGCGTTTTTAAGCAGAAATTGACGATTTCTTGCTTTTTCGCTTCGCTGGTTTAATGAGAAATCGGATTTTTTGAAAAAGTTCAATATCTCCAGTAGTTTTTAAGTTGGCGAGCCAAAAACGTATATATGCTTGTAAATTCGCGTTTTTAAGCAGAAATTGACGATTTCTTGCTTTTTCGCTTCGCTGGTTTAATGAGAAATCGGATTTTTTGAAAAAGTTCAATATCTCCAGTAGTTTTTAAGTTGGCGAGCCAAAAACGTACAAATGCTTGTAAATTCGCGTTTTTAAGCAGAAATTGACGATTTCTTGCTTTTTCGCTTCGCTGGTTTAATGAGAAATCAGATTTTTTGAAAAAGTTCAATATCTCCAGTAGTTTTTAAGTTGGCGAGCCAAAAACGTACAAATGCTTGTAAATTCGCGTTTTTAAGCAGAAATTGACGATTTCTTGCTTTTTCGCTTAGCTGGTTTAATGAGAAATCGGATTTTTTGAAAAAGTTCAATATCTCCAGTAGTTTTTAAGTTGGCGAGCCAAAAACGTACAAATGCTTGTAAATTCGCGTTTTTAAGCAGAAATTGACGATTTCTTGCTTTTTCGCTTCGCTGGTTTAATGAGAAATCAGATTTTTTGAAAAAGTTCAATATCTCCAGTAGTTTTTAAGTTGGCGAGCCAAAAACGTACAAATGCTTGTAAATTCGCGTTTTTAAGCAGAAATTGACGATTTCTTGCTTTTTCGCTTCGCTGGTTTAATGAAAAATCGGATTTTTTGAAAAAGTTCAATATCTCCAGTAGTTTTTAAGTTGGCGAGCCAAAAACGTACAAATGCTTGTAAATTCGCGTTTTTAAGCAGAAATTGACGATTTCTTGCTTTTTCGCTTCGCTGGTTTAATGAGAAATCGGATTTTTTGAAAAAGTTCAATATCTCCAGTAGTTTTTAAGTTGGCGAGCCAAAAACGTACAAATGCTTGTAAATTCGCGTTTCTAAGCAGAAATTGACGATTTCTTGCTTTTTCGCTTCGCTGGTTTAATGAGAAATCGGATTTTTTGAAAAAGTTCAATATCTCCAGTAGTTTTTAAGTTGGCGAGCCAAAAACGTATAAATGCTTGTAAATTCGCGTTTTTAAGCAGAAATTGACGATTTCTTGCTTTTTCGCTTCGCTGGTTTAATGAGAAATCGGATTTTTTGAAAAAGTTCAATATCTCCAGTAGTTTTTAAGTTGGCGAGCCAAAAACGTACAAATGCTTGTAAATTCGCGTTTTTAAGCAGAAATTGACGATTTTTTGCTTTTTCGCTTCGCTGGTTTAATAAGAAATCGGATTTTTTGAAAAAGTTCAATATCTCCAGTAGTTTTTAAGTTGGCGAGCCAAAAACGTATAAATGCTTGTAAATTCGCATTTTTAAGCAGAAATTGACGATTTCTTGCTTTTTCGCTTCGCTGGTTTAATGAGAAATCGGATTTTTTGAAAAAGTTCAATATCTCCAGTAGTTTTTAAGTTGGCGAGCCAAAAACGTATATATGCTTGTAAATTCGCGTTTCTAAGCAGAAATTGACGATTTCTTGCTTTTTCGCTTCGCTGGTTTAATGAGAAATCGGATTTTTTGAAAAAGTTCAATATCTCTAGTAGTTTTTAAGTTGGCGAGCCAAAAACGTATATATGCTTGTAAATTCGCTAGAAACAAAAAAAAAACAATTGGTATTAAAAATGATAGCATACGCATGCTCTTTTATTCCTAATACTTGGAAACTTCCGCTCACGCAAGCCACTCTCAACCATACCCCACTCCTACTACTCACTGTTGCCATGACAACGGAGATGATAATTTATTAGATTAAAAATGATAGCATACATGCTCTTTTATTCCTAATACTTGGAAACTTCCGCTCACGCAAGCCACTCTCAATTATAACCCACTCCTACTACTCACTGTTGCCATGACAACGGAAATAATATTTTATTCTTTCAGGAGTTAATTTACCACAAACCACCAGCGGATGCCCCAAATCTAACAAAACACTAGTAAAATTTGTGGCGCCCTCCGGAAGATTGGGGTGAACTAATATTTGTCACTGTTGCCATGACAACAGAGATAATATTTTACTCAGGTGTTAATTTACCCCAAACCGCCAGCGCGCGCGCTTCAAATCTATCAAAAAAAAACAAGTATAAATTTGTGGCGCCCTCTTGCGGATTGGGTTGAACTAATATTTGACATTGTTGCCATGACAACAGAGACAATATTTACTTTATAAAAGGCGCGCGCACCTCAAATCTATCGAAAATTTAGTAAAAACTTGTGGCGCCCTCCGGCAGATTGGGTTGAACTACTATTTGACACTGTTGCCATGACAACAGAGATAATATTTTATTCAGAAATTAATTTACCCCAAAACACCAGAAGGCATCTCAAATCTATCGAAAATTTAGTAAAAATTTGTGGCGCCCTCTGGCGGATTGGGGTGAACTAATATTTGACACTGTTGCCATGACAACAGAGATAATATTATATTTATTATAGGGCGCGTGCTTGCACGCGTCCCTTTTAGAAATTAATTTACCCAAAACCGCTATAGGGCGCCCCCAAATCTAACAAAAAAACTAGTTAAATTTGTGGCACCCTCTGACGGATTGGGGTGAACTAATATTTGACATTGTTGCCATGACAACAGAGATAATATGAACTTTATAATAGGCGCGCGCGTCTCAAATCAATCAAAAATTTAGTAAGAATTTTTGGCGCCCTCTTGCAGACTGGGGTGAACTAATATTTGTCACTGTTACCAAGACAAAAACCTAATAACAAAAACAACCTAGTAACTTTCTTAAAAACCTAGTAACTTTCTTAAAATCTTAGTAACCTACCAAAAAACCCCAAAAACTTACTAACCTTCCAAAAAACCTAGTAACTTTCTTAAAATCTTAGTAACCTTCAAAAAAACCTAGTAACTTTCTTAAAAGCCTAGTAACTTTCTTAAAAACCTAGTAACTTTCTTAAGAACCTAGTAAGTTTCTTTAAATCTTAATAACCTTCCAAAAAACCCCAAAAACCTAGTAACTTTCTTAAAATCTTAGTAACCTTCCAAAAAACCCCAAAAACCTAGTAACCTTCCAAAAAACCTAGTAACTTTCTTAAAATCCTATAAATATAATGTGCAGATTAGATGACAATAAAAATAGAAAAGATAGAGAGAGAGAGAGAGAGAGAAATATGTATTTTACTATTATTGAGTACATTTCACATTGTATATCTATAAAAGGCGCGCGCATGCGCGCGCCCCATAGAACAATAAATAAAAGGACACAGTATATAAATATAAAAATATTAAAAGTGCTTAAAATCATGTAAAATTGTTAAAATCGCGCTTAAAATCGTGTAAAATTGTTAAAATCGCGCTTAAAACCGTGTAAAATCCTTACAACCGCGCCTAAAATCATGTAAAATCCTTACAACCGCGCTTAAAATCATGTAAAATTGTTAAAATCGCGCTTAAAATCGTGTAAAATTGTTAAAATCGCGCTTAAAATCGTTTAAAATCCTTACAACCGCGCTTAAAATCATGTAAAATTGTTAAAATCGCGCTTTAAATCGTGTAAAATCCTTACAACCGCGCTTAAAATCATGTAAAATTGTTAAAATCGCGTTTAAAATCGTGTAAAATTGTTAAAATCGCGCTTAAAATCGTGTAAAATCATTACAACCGCGCTTAAAATCATGTAAAATTGTTAAAATCGCGCTTAAAATCGTGTGAAATCCTTACAAGCGCGCTTAAAATCAAGTAAAATTGTAAAAATTACCACAACGGAGCTATGCGCGCATGCAATTAAAATGCGATTTCGGGCGGTAAAACGGTGCGAATCGAATGTTGTCGCATATTAAATTGTAGCTAAACGTACCTGCTAAATGATGCACGATGAGATTCTTTTGGGTAATTCTTCTAAAAAAGGTATTTTTATCAATTTCGATATATTAATTTGACAATTTGACATATTTTTTAATATCGCAGTGAGATTCTTTTTTTTTTCATAGCTATCTATGTTTATTACATACATATATTAAATTTTTAAATGCGATATCTCACACACACACACACACACAACATCACACACACACACCATCACACACACCATCAAACACACACACACAGGCGATTTTTACAATTTTACATGATTTTAAGCGCGGTTGTAAGGATTTTACACGATTTAAAGCGCGATTTTTACAATTTTACTTGATTTTAAGCGCGGTTGTAAGGATTTTACACGATTTTAAGCGCGATTTTAACAATTTTACACGATTTTAAACGCGATTTTAACAATTTTACATGATTTTAAGCGCGGTTGTAAGGATTTTACACGATTTAAAGCGCGATTTTAACAATTTTACATGATTTTAAGCGCGGTTGTAAGGATTTTACACGATTTTAAGCGCGATTTTAACAATTTTACACGATTTTAAGCGCGATTTTAACAATTTTACATGATTTTAAGCACTTTTAATATTTTTATATTTATATACTGTGTCCTTTTATTTATTGTTCTATGGGGCGCGCGCATGCGCGCGCCTTTTATGGATATACAATGTGAAATGTACTCAATAATAGTAAAATACATATTTCTCTCTCTCTCTCTCTCTCTCTATCTTTTCTATTTTTATTGTCATCTAATATGCACATTATATTTATAGGATTTTAAGAAAGTTACTAGGTTTTTTGGAAGGTTACTAGGTTTTTGGGGTTTTTTGGAAGGTTACTAAGATTTTAAGAAAGTTACTAGGTTTTTGGGGTTTTTTGGAAGGTTATTAAGATTTAAAGAAACTTACTAGGTTCTTAAGAAAGTTACTAGGTTTTTAAGAAAGTTACTAGGCTTTTAAGAAAGTTACTAGGTTTTTTTGAAGGTTACTAAGATTTTAAGAAAGTTACTAGGTTTTTTGGAAGGTTAGTAAGTTTTTGGGGTTTTTTGGTAGGTTACTAGGATTTTAAGAAAGTTACTAGATTTTTAAGAAAGTTACTAGGTTTTTGGGGTTTTTTGGAAGGTTAGTAAAATTTTAAGAAATTTACTAGGTTTTTAAGAAAGTTACTAGGTCTTTGGGGTTTTTTGGAAGGTTATTAGGATTTTAAGAAAGTTACTAGGTTTTTAAGAAAGTTACTAGGTTTTTAAGAAAGTTACTAGGCTTTTAAGAAAGTTACTAGGTTTTTTGGAAGGTTACTAAAATTTTAAGAAAGTTACTAGGTTTTTTGGAAGGTTACTAAGTTTTTGGGGTTTTTTGGAAGGTTACTAGAATTTTCAGAAAGTTACTAAGTTTTTAAGAAAGTTACTAGGTTTTTGGGATTTTTTGGAAGGTTACTAGGATTTTAAGAAAGTTACTAGGTTTTTTGGAAGGTTACTAAGTTTTTGGGGTTTTTTGGAAGGTTACTAAAATTTTAAGAAAGGTACTAGGTTTTTAAGAAAGTTACTAGGTTTTTGGGGTTTTTTGGAAAGTTACTAGGATTTTAAGAAAGTTACTAGGTTTTTAAGAAAGTTACTAGGTCTTTGGGGTTTTTTGGAAAGTTATTAGGATTTTAAGAAAGTTACTAGGTTTTTGGGGTTTTTTGGAAGGTTATTAGGATTTAAAGAAACTTACTAGGTTTTTAAGAAAGTTACTAGGTTTTTGGGGTTTTTTGGAAGGTTATTAGGATTTAAAAAAACTTACTAGGTTTTTAAGAAAGTTACTAGGTTTTTAAGAAAGTTACTAGGCATTTAAGAAAGTTACTAGGTTTTTTTGAAGGTTATTAAAATTTTAAGAAAGTTACTAGGTTTTTTGGAAGGTTAGTAAGTTTTTGGGGTTTTTTGGTAGGTTACTAGGATTTTAAGAAAGTTACTAGATTTTTAAGAAAGTTACTAGGTTTTTGGGGTTTTTTGGAAGGTTACTAAAATTTTAAGAAATTTACTAGGTTTTTAAGAAAGTTACTAGGTCTTTGGGGTTTTTTGGAAGGTTATTAGGATTTTAAGAAAGTTACTAGGTTTTTAAGAAAGTTACTAGGTTTTTAAGAAAGTTACTAGGCTTTTAAGAAAGTTACTAGGTTTTTTGGAAGGTTACTAAAATTTTAAGATAGTTACTAGGTTTTTTGGAAGGTTACTAAGTTTTTGGGGTTTTTTGGAAGGTTACTAGAATTTTCAGAAAGTTACTAAGTTTTTAAGAAAGTTACTAGGTTTTTGGGGTTTTTTGGAAGGTTACTAGGATTTTAAGAAAGTTACTAGGTTTTTTGGAAGGTTACTATGTTTTTGGGGTTTTTTGGAAGGTTACTAAAATTTTAAGAAAGGTACTAGGTTTTTAAGAAAGTTACTAGGTTTTTGGGGTTTTTTGGAAAGTTACTAGGATTTTAAGAAAGGTACTAGGTTTTTAAGAAAGTTACTAGGTTTTTGGGTTTTTTGGAAAGTTATTAGGATTTTAAGAAAGTTACTAGGTTTTTAAGAAAGTTACTAGGCTTTCTTAAAATCCTAGTAACCTTCCAAAAAACCCCAAAAACCTAGTAACTTTCTTAAAAACTTAGTAACTTTCTGAAAATTCTAGTAACCTTCCAAAAAACCCCAAAAACTTAGTAACCTTCCAAAAAACCTAGTAACTTTCTTAAAATTTTAGTAACCTTCCAAAAAACCTAGTAACTTTCTTAAAAACCTAGTAACTTTCTTAAAAATCTAGTAACTTTCTTAAAAACCTAGTAACTTTCTTAAAATTTTAATAACCTTCCAAAAAACCCCAAAGACCTAGTAACTTTCTTAAAAACCTAGTACCTTTCTTAAAATCCTAGTAACTTTCCAAAAAACCCCAAAAACCTAGTAACTTTCTTAAAAACCTAGTACCTTTCTTAAAATTTTAGTAACCTTCCAAAAAACCCCAAAAACATAGTAACCTTCCAAAAAACCTAGTAACTTTCTTAAAATCTTAGTAACCTTCCAAAAAACCCCAAAAACCTAGTAACCTTCCAAAAAACCTAGTAACTTTCTTAAAATCCTATAAATATAATGTGCATATTAGATGACAATAAAAATAGAAAAGATAGAGAGAGAGAGAGAGAGAGAAATATGTATTTTACTATTATTGAGTACATTTCACATTGTATATCCATAAAAGGCGCGCGCATGCGCGCGCCCCATAGAACAATAAATAAAAGGACACAGTATATAAATATAAAAATATTAAAAGTGCTTAAAATCATGTAAAATTGTTAAAATCGCGCTTAAAATCGTGTAAAATTGTTAAAATCGCGCTTAAAACCGTGTAAAATCCTTACAACCGCGCCTAAAATCATGTAAAATCCTTACAACCGCGCTTAAAATCATGTAAAATTGTTAAAATCGCGCTTAAAATCGTGTAAAATTGTTAAAATCGCGCTTAAAATGGTGTAAAATCCTTACAACCGCGCTTAAAATCATGTAAAATTGTTAAAATCGCGCTTTAAATCGTGTAAAATCCTTACAACCGCGCTTTAAATCGTGTAAAATCCTTACAACCGCGCTTAAAATCATGTAAAATTGTTAAAATCGCGTTTAAAATCGTGTAAAATTGTTAAAATCGCGCTTAAAATCGTGTAAAATCATTACAACCGCGCTTAAAATCATGTAAAATTGTTAAAATCGCGCTTAAAATCGTGTAAAATCCTTACAACCGCGCTTAAAATCAAGTAAAATTGTAAAAATCGCGCTTTAAATAGTGTAAAATCCTTACAACCGCGCTTAAAATCATGTAAAATTGTAAAAATCGCCTGTGTGTGTGTGTTTGATGGTGTGTGTGATGGTGTGTGTGTGTGATGTTGTGTGTATATGTGTGTGTGTGTGTGTGTGAGATATCGCATTTAAAAATTTAATATATGTATGTAATAAACATAGATAGCTATGAAAAAAAAAGAATCTCACTGCGATATTGAAAAATATGTCAAATTGTCAAATTAATATATCGAAATTGATAAAAATACCTTTTATAGAAGAATTACCCAAAAGAATCTCATCGTGCATCATTTAGCAGGTACGTTTAGCTACAATTTAATATGCGACAACATTCGATTCGCACCGTTTTACCGCCCGAAATCGCATTATAATGTCATGCGCGCATAGCTCCCTTGTGTGTAGTTCGGTACACTGAAAACCACTTTCACCGCATGGGATGAGGATGGGGTTCATCCATCATTTCCCCTGTCAGAATTATTGTTGTTAATATTCGGGAACATAAATTCTAATTACAAATTTTAATAAACCTTTTCAATATTTTTATCTTTAGAAAACTTTATTTTTCAGAAAAGTTGACAAAAAAACGACAAAGATGATTCAAAGTGTCGATCAGAAAATTTCACATATCAAAATATAATATTGATTTTTAAAGTTCATAAAAAGAAACATTAATAATGAGCAGTGTATAATAAAAAATATTTAACAAAATATGTATGTCTAACGAGTAATTTTTATAAAACAAAATGTCAAGTAGAAAATTGAATTCTGAAAAGGTCCATAATGAAATAATAATGTACCTGTTTTATTATCAAAACACGTTTTGTGCATTGCTCCTGAGAATAATTCTAATCCGATGATGGCATAAATAATGATTACAAACAACACCAAGAGAGCAATATGCAATAAAGGCACCATGGCACGTAGAATAGAATTCAACACAACCTGCAAACCTGTAAACAAATTTTTCAGTAACTCATACTGCCAAAATTGGCGTTGCAAAGCTTTGCAATTTAACTTGCTAAATAAAATACTGTAGTGCAGTGTACACCACAATTTCATAATGCAATAATTATTGTATTCCGTAAACATGATAATTGCCAATATTAATTATATCATTATAATTATTATAATATTAATTAAATCATTAAAATTTTAACAAACATTGGGTAATGGTTCCCACCTATATAGAAATATATATATATATATATATATATATATATATATATATATATATATTATATAATAGATAATAGATAATAGATAAAATCAAACAGAAAACAATTTTCTAAAAGTAAAAATCATATAAGTGAATAAATAATCGGTACATATTTACAAAGGTAAAAATCCAATATTTTAGTGTCTACGGTAAAATGTTATTTTTAGTAACAAATCTAAAAATAAAAGTTTTAAGGGAATATAAAATTGCCTACTCGTATATCGCACAGGTACACGAGTATTGTAGATACAAGAAGACTCCTATTTGAACCAAATTCAATATTCATTTATTGATTGACGTGGCCTTCCATGCTCACGTGTTTTATTTATCAATTTAGAAATTTACGCCATTAAAATAGTTACCAATTAACTTTGCATTCAAACAAATTCAAATTCTGTTTCAAAACACTGACTACAAACAATTTCATATTCTCTAATAATTCAATAATAAAGCTTAATTTAATTTTTATGTCAGCTATACTGACAACAACACGTACCTATCAAATATTTTGCAACTATATTTCCACCTATATAAAACACAAGTAATTTTTTAAACTAAAAGTAAAATTTGGAAAAAATATATAAAATAACCTAAACCAAAATGTCATTTTATTTCTATGTATAGAAATAAACCATTTAAATAAATTATTTGACTTTTACATTTTCATCAATAAAATCTAATCCAAATCAAATAAATCCGGAATCTCTTTGTTAAATTTTCATCTAAATACTTAATAACTAAATCGAATAAATAATTTTGTTCTGCTAACAGTATTTTCTTTAGAAAGTAAATATAAAATATATTAAGATACATACTAGGTACTCCAGAAACGAGCCTCAGAGGTCGGAGTACCCTGAATGCTCTCAAAGCCTTCACGTCGAAGCCCTCTTTTGTGAGGTTTGATAATGCCGTACTTATCATTCTGAAAACAAATATTTATAAACAAATATTTCCTAAATATTAGATTATATCAGATTTTATATTATTATTCATCCCATATTGTAACCAAATCTTTACTTTAAACAAAAACATTTAGAAATAGATATGTTTTATTAGTTTTGAACAACTACAGTAAAATCGAATAATTCTATTTGAAGGTTAATACAGTAGGTTAATACCGCGGTATTACTTTAGAAACCCGTGATAGAATTAAATTGATAAATTAAGCATAATGAGACGTTATCAACATTTGTGTTTTCTGATTCACTATTTTTGCATTTTAGGGTCATTATTAAGCGAAATTAAGGGTTATTTTCGGATAGCGGTATATCACAAAAACCGAATTTGTAGATACGGCGATCCCACTACAAGAACATAATAAATAAAATGATCATATTATTATAAATCTAGTCACTATACAAGATAAAAAAATAAAATTCATTAATAAACTAAAATCTGATACATTCTAATAGATAATATTTAATAGATTTACCCTATAACTACAATAGTAAAATCCAACAAGTTCCAACCGTTTCGAAGATATGCACCTTGGTGCATCATGAAACCATACGCAATTATTTTCATAACACATTCTACTGTGAATATCACTAAGAATACATATTCAATTTTTTCCTGAAATTAAATGCATATTATAGTTTAATTATAGTCTAATTGGGCAGAAAATATAATTATGTATGTTTTATTACCAAATATGTATTTGTAGTGTTTGAGTCGCCATTAGGAAAGGGAGTGTACACAGCTAAGGCAACACAGTTTGCAAAAATCGTCAATAAAATTAAATATTCGAAGGGTCTGTCAGGAGTCAAGAAAAATATTTTAAAAGAGAGAGAGAGAGAGAGAGAGAGAGAGAAAGAGAGAGAAAGAGATATGTATAAACATACAGTGTGTATGTTAAATGACAGTAGAAAAAGAAAAGAGAGAAAGAAAGAGAGAGAGAACGTGAGATAAACAGAAATAAAAATTACATTTGGTTGCCTTGGTAACAAGAAAGAGAGAAAGAGAGAGAGAGAGAGAAAGAGAGAGAGAGAGAAAGAGAGAGAGAGAAAGAGAGAGAGAGAGAGAGAAAGAGATATGTATAAACATACAGTGTGTATGTTAAATGACAGTAGAAAAAGAAAAGAGAGAAAGAAAGAGAGAGAGAACGTGAGATAAACAGAAATAAAAATTACATTTGGTTGCCTTGGTAACAAGAAAGAGAGAAAGAGAGAGAGAGAGAGAGAAAGAGAGAGAGAGAGAAAGAGAGAGAGAGAAAGAGAGAGAGAGAGAGAAAGAGAGAGAGAGAGAAAGAGAGAGAGAGAGAAAGAGAGAGAGAGAGAAAGAGAGAGATAAAGAGAGATATGTATGATATTATAAATATAATGTGCATATTAGATGACAATAAAAATAGAAAAGATAGAGAGAGAGAGAGAGAGAGATAGATATGTATTTTACTATTATTGAGTACATTTTATATTGTATATTTATAAAGGGCGCGCGCATGCGCGCGCCCCATAGAACAATAGGTAAAAGAACACAGTATATAAATATAAAAGTATTAAAAGTGCTAAAAATCATGTAAAATTGTTAAAATCGCGCTTAAAATCATGCAAAATTGTTAAAATCGCCTGTGTGTGTGTGATGGTTTGTGTGATGGTGTGTGTGTGTGATGTTGTGTGTCTGTGTGTGTGTGTGTGTGTGTGTGTGAGAGATATCGCATTCAAAAATTGAATATATGTATATGTCAATAAACATAGATAGCTTTGGAAAAAAAAGAATCTCACTACCAAATTGAAAAATGTCAAATTAATATATCGAAAAATGATAAAAATACCTTTTATAGAAGAATTACCCAAAAGAATATCATTGTGCATCATTTAGCAGGTACGTTTAGCTACCATTTAATATGCGACAACTTAAGATTGGCGCATTTTTACGCAAGAAATCGCATTTTAATTTCAACCAGCGATAGCTCCCTTGTTTGTATTATATTCTCTGCGTAGTTACATAATTTTTACTTTATGTTTTCTTCTGTACCACAATATATTTTTCTTATATTGTTCTGCAATATTTTATTTTCTATTACCTTGTTTCGCGGCGAAAAAAATACGATAAATAGAAGATAATAATAGTTTAATAAAAATAAAATATTGCGAGTGTTTTCCAGAGTTCCTATATCAAATTTACTCGAATAATATATATTTTAATATCAGCAGCACTGGCAAAGTAAAATGGGGACAGTGTTAGATTTTATATAAAAAATAATAGTAAAAATAATAAATAGTGTAATACAAATAAATAGGGGCAATAGGGGGGGCAACTACACACAAGGGAGCTATGCGCGCATGCAATTAAAATGCGATTTCGGGCGGTAAAAATGTGCCAACCTATAGTTGTCGCATATTAAATTGTAGCTAAACGTACCTGCTAAATGATGCACGATGAGATTCTTTTGGGTAATTCTTCTATAAAAGGTATTTTTATCATTTTTCGATATATTAATTTGACATTTTTCAATTTGGTAGTAAGATTCTTTTTTTTCCATAGCTATCTATGTTTATTGACATATACATATATTCAATTTTTGAATGCGATATCTCTCTCACACACACACACACACAACACATATATACACACAACATCACACACACACACAACATCCCACACACACAGGCGATTTTAACAATTTTGCATGATTTTAAGCGCGACTTTAACAATTTTACATGATTTAAAGCACTTTTAATACTTTTATATTTATATACTGTGTTCTCTTACCTATTGTTCTATGGGGCGCGCGCATGCGCGCGCCCTTTATAAATATACAATGTGAAATGTACTCAATAATAGTAAAATACATATCTCTCTCTCTCTCTCTCTCTCTATCTTTTCTATTTTTATTG
Source organism: Clivina fossor (assembly GCA_963966155.1). Taxonomy (NCBI): domain Eukaryota; kingdom Metazoa; phylum Arthropoda; class Insecta; order Coleoptera; family Carabidae; genus Clivina; species Clivina fossor. The sequence goes on from CAWYQG010000234.1 coordinate 66,988, forward strand.
TCATCTAATATGCACATTATGTTTATATCATACATATCTCTCTTTATATCTCTCTCTCTTTTTCTATTTCTTTCTGTCTTTATCTCTCTCTCTCTTTCTTTCTCTTTCTTGTTGTCATGACAACCAAATGTTATTTTATCTCTGGTTTAGGTTACTAAGTTTTTAAGAATGTTACTAGGTTTTTTGGAAGGTTACTAAGATTTTAAGAAAGTTACTAGGTTTTTTGGAAGGTTACTAAGATTTTAAGAAAGTTACTAGGTTTTTAAGAAAGTTACTAGGTTTTTGGGGTTTTTTGGAAGGTTACTAGGATTTTAAGAAAGTTACTAGGTTTTTAAGAAAGTTACTAGGTTTTTGGGGTTTTTTGGAAGGTTACTAGGATTTTAAGAAAGTTACTAGGTTTTTTGGAAGGTTACTAAGATTTTAAGAAAGTTACTAGGTTTTTAAGAAAGTTACTAGGTTTTTGGGGTTTTTTGGAAGGTTATTAGGATTTTAAGAAAGTTACTAGGTTTTTAAGAAAGTTACTGGGTTTTTGGGGTTTTTTGGAAGGTTATTAGGATTTTCAGAAAGTTACTAGGTTTCTAAGAAAGTTACTAGGTTTTTGGGGTTTTTTGGAAGGTTACTAGGATTTTAAGAAAGTTACTAGGTTTTTGGGGTTTTTTTGGAAATTTACTAGGATTTTAAGAAAGTTACTAGGTTTTTAAGAAAGTTACTAGGTTTTTTGGAAGGTTACTAGATTTTTTGGAAGGTTACTACTTTATGACTATTTTTCACAAGGTTATGACTTTTCACAAGGTTATGACTATTTTTCACAAGGTTATGACTTTTCACAAGGTGATGACTTTTCACAAGGTTATGACTTTTCACAAGGTTATGACTATTTTTCACAAGGTTATGACTTTTCACAAGGTTATGACTTTTCACAAGGTTATGACTATTTTTCACAAGGTTATGACTGGTTTTTACAAGGTTATAACTGTTTTTTTCAAGGTTATGATTGTTTTTTACAAGGTTATGACTGTTTTTTACAAGGTTATGACTGGTTTTTATAAGGTTACGATTGTTTTTCTACAAGATTATAAAGTTTTTCACAAGGTTATGACTGGTTTCTACAAGGTTATAACTGTTTTTTACAAGGTTATGTCTGTTTTTTACAAGGTTAGGTCTGTTTTTCACAAGATTATGTCTGTTTTTCACAAGGTTATGAGTGTTTTTCCAAGATTATAAAGTTATGTCCATAATATTATGTCCGCATCTTGTGTTAACAGTCATACTGTTAAATTTATAATATTGTTGCCATGGCAACCTAATGTCATTTTTTATCTCTTTTTATCTCTCTCTCTATATATTTTTTGTTAGATTTGGGGTAAATTATTTTACGAAAGGGGCGCGCGCGTGCGCGCGCCCTTCATAAATAAAATATTATCTCTGTTGTCATGGCAACAGTGTCAAATAGTAGTTCAATCCAATCTGCCGGAAGGCGCCACAAGTTTTTACTAAATTTTTGATTGTTTTTAGACGCGCGCGCCTATTATATTATCTCTGTTGTCATGGCAACAATGTCAAATATTAGTTCACCCCAATCCGTCAGAGGGTGCCACAAATTTAACTAGTTTTTTTGTTAGATTTGGGGGCGCCCTATAGCGGTTTTGGGTAAATTAATTTTTGAAAGGGGCGCGTGCTCGCACGCGCCCTATAATAAATATAATATTATCTCTGTTGTCATGGCAACAGTGTCAAATATTAGTTCACCCCAATCCGCCAGAGGGCGCCACAAATTTTTACTAAATTTTCGATAGATTTGAAGTGCCTTCTGGTGTTTTGGGGTAAATTAATTTCTGAATAAAATATTATCTCTGTTGTCATGGCAACAGTGTCAAATAGTAGTTCAACCCAATCTGCCGGAGGGCGCCACAAGTTTTTACTAAATTTTTGATAGATTTGAGGTGCGCGCGCCTTTTATAAAGTAAATATTGTCTCTGTTGTCATGGCAACAATGTCAAATATTAGTTCAACCCAATCCGCAAGAGGGCGCCACAAATTTTTATTTGTTTTTTTGATAGATTTGAGGTGCGCGCTGGCGGTTTGGGGTTAATAAGATTTTAAGAAAGTTACTAGGTTTTTGGGGTTTTTTGGAAGGTTACTAGGATTTTAAGAAAGTTACTAGGTTTTTAAGAAAGTTACTAGGTTTTTGGGTTTTTTTGGAAGGTTACTAGGATTTTAAGAAAGTTACTAGGTTTTTAAGAAAGTTACTAGGTTTTTGGGGTTTTTTGGAAGGTTATTAGGATTTTAAGAAAGTTACTAGGTTTTTGGGGTTTTTTGGAAGGTTACTAGGATTTTAAGAAAGTTACTAGGTTTTTAAGAAAGTTACTAGGTTTTTGGGTTTTTTTGGAAGGTTACTAGGATTTTAAGAAAGTTACTAGGTTTTTAAGAAAGTTACTAGGTTTTTGGGGTTTTTTGGAAGGTTACTATGATTTTAAGAAAGGTACTAGGTTTTTAAGAAAGTTACTAGGTTTTTGGGGTTTTTTGGAAGGTTACTAGGATTTTAAGAATGTTACTAGGTTTTTAAGAAAGTTATTAGGTTTTTGGGGTTTTTTGGAAGGTTACTAGGATTTTAAGAAAGTTACTAGGTTTTTAAGAAAGTTACTAGGTTTTTGGGGTTTTTTGGAAGGTTACTAGGATTTTAAGAAAGTTACTAGGTTTTTAAGAAAGTTATTAGGTTTTTGGGGTTTTTTGGAAGGTTACTAGGATTTTAAGAAAGTTACTAGGTTTTTAAGAAAGTTACTAGGTTTTTGGGTTTTTTTGGAAGGTTACTAGGATTTTAAGAAAGTTACTAGGATTTTAAGAAAGTTACTAGGTTTTTGGGGTTTTTTGGAAGGTTACTAGGATTTTAAGAAAGTTACTAGGTTTTTAAGAAAGTTACTAGGTTTTTGGGGTTTTTTGGAAGGTTACTATGATTTTAAGAAAGGTACTAGGTTTTTAAGAAACTTACTAGGTTTTTGGGGTTTTTTGGAAGGTTACTAGGATTTTAAGAAAGTTACTAGGTTTTTAAGAAAGTTATTAGGTTTTTAAGAAAGTTACTAGGTTTTTAAGAAAGTTACTAGGTTTTTGGGGTTTTTTGGAAGGTTATTAGAATTTTAAGAAAGTTACTAGGTTTTTAAGAAAGTTACTAGGTTTTTGGGGTTTTTTGGAAGGTTACTAGGATTTTAAAAAAGTTACTAGGTTTTTGGTGATTTTTGGAAGGTTACTAGGATTTTAAGAAAGTTACTAGGTTTTTAAGAAAGTTACTAGGTTTTTGGGTTTTTTTGGAAGGTTACTAGGATTTTAAGAAAGTTACTAGGTTTTTAAGAAAGTTATTAGGTTTTTAAGAAAGTTACTAGGTTTTTAAGAAAGTTACTAGGGTTTTGGGGTTTTTTGGAAGGTTACTAGAATTTTAAGAAAGTTACTAGGTTTTTAAGAAAGTTACTAGGTGTTTGGGGTTTTTTGGAAGGTTATTAGGATTTTAAGAAAGTTACTAGGTTTTTAAGAAAGTTACTAGGTTTTTGAGGTTTTTTGGAAGGTTACTAGGATTTTAAGAAAGTTACTAGGTTTTTAAGAAAGTTACTAGGTTTTTGGGGTTTTTTGGAAGGTTATTAGGATTTTAAGAAAGTTACTAGGTTTTTAAGAAAGTTACTAGGTTTTTGAGGTTTTTTGGAAGGTTACTACGATTTTAAGAAAGTTACTAGGTTTTTAAGAAAGTTACTAGGTTTTTGGGGTTTTTTGGAAGGTTACTAGGATTTTAAGAAAGTTACTAGGTTTTTAAGAAAGTTATTAGGTTTTTGGGGTTTTTTGGAAGGTTACTAGGATTTTAAGAAAGTTACTAGGTTTTTAAGAAAGTTACTAGGTTTTTGGGTTTTTTTGGAAGGTTACTAGGATTTTAAGAAAGTTACTAGGATTTTAAGAAAGTTACTAGGTTTTTGGGGTTTTTTGGAAGGTTATTAGGATTTAAAGAAAGTTACTAGGTTTTTAAGAAAGTTACTAGGTTTTTGGGGTTTTTTGGAAAATTACTAGGATTTTAAGAAAGTTACTAGGTTTTTAAGAAAGTTACTAGGTCTTTGGGGTTTTTTGGAAGGTTATTAGGATTTTAAGAAAGTTACTAGGTTTTTAAGAAAGTTACTAGGTTTTTGAGGTTTTTTGGAAGGTTACTACGATTTTAAGAAAGTTACTAGGTTTTTAAGAAAGTTACTAGGTTTTTGGGGTTTTTTGGAAGGTTACTAGGATTTTAAGAAAGTTACTAGGTTTTTAAGAAAGTTATTAGGTTTTTGGGGTTTTTTGGAAGGTTACTAGGATTTTAAGAAAGTTACTAGGATTTTAAGAAAGTTACTAGGTTTTTGGGTTTTTTTGGAAGGTTACTAGGATTTTAAGAAAGTTACTAGGATTTTAAGAAAGTTACTAGGTTTTTGGGGTTTTTTGGAAGGTTACTAGGATTTTAAGAAAGTTACTAGGATTTTAAGAAAGTTTCTAGGTTTTTGGGGTTTTTTGGAAGGTTACTACGATTTTAAGAAAGTTACTAGGTTTTTAAGAAAGTTACTAGGTTTTTGGGGTTTTTTGGAAGGTTACTAGGATTTTAAGAAAGTTACTAGGTTTTTAAGAAAGTTATTAGGTTTTTGGGGTTTTTTGGAAGGTTACTAGGATTTTAAGAAAGTTACTAGGATTTTAAGAAAGTTACTAGGTTTTTGGGTTTTTTTGGAAGGTTATTAGAATTTTAAGAAAGTTACTAGGTTTTTAAGAAAGTTACTAGGTTTTTGGGTTTTTTTGGAAGGTTACTAGGATTTTAAGAAAGTTACTAGGATTTTAAGAAAGTTACTAGGTTTTTGGGGTTTTTTGGAAGGTTACTACGATTTTAAGAAAGTTACTAGGTTTTTAAGAAAGTTACTAGGTTTTTGGGGTTTTTTGGAAGGTTACTAGGATTTTAAGAAAGTTACTAGGTTTTTAAGAAAGTTACTAGGTCTTTGGGGTTTTTTGGAAGGTTATTAGGATTTTAAGAAAGTTACTAGGTTTTTAAGAAAGTTACTAGGTTTTTGAGGTTTTTTGGAAGGTTACTACGATTTTAAGAAAGTTACTAGGTTTTTAAGAAAGTTACTAGGTTTTTGGGGTTTTTTGGAAGGTTACTAGAATTTTAAGAAAGTTACTAGGTTTTTAAGAAAGTTATTAGGTTTTTGGGGTTTTTTGGAAGGTTACAAGGATTTTAAGAAAGTTACTAGGTTTTTAAGAAAGTTACTAGGTTTTTGGGTTTTTTTGGAAGGTTACTAGGATTTTAAGAAAGTTACTAGGATTTTAAGAAAGTTACTAGGTTTTTGGGGTTTTTTGGAAGGTTACTAGGATTTTAAGAAAGTTACTAGGTTTTTGGTGATTTTTGGAAGGTTACTAGGATTTTAAGAAAGTTACTAGGTTTTTAAGAAAGTTACTAGGTGTTTGGGGTTTTTTGGAAGGTTATTAGGATTTTAAGAAAGTTACTAGGTTTTTAAGAAAGTTACTAGGTTTTTGGGTTTTTTTGGAAGGTTACTAGGATTTTAAGAAAGTTACTAGGTTTTTAAGAAAGCTACTAGGTTTTTGGGTTTTTTTGGAAGGTTACTAGGATTTTAAGAAAGTTACTAGGTTTTTAAGAAAGTTATTAGGTTTTTAAGAAAGTTACTAGGTTTTTAAGAAAGTTACTAGGTTTTTGGGGTTTTTTGGAAGGTTACTAGGATTTTAAGAAAGTTACTAGGTTTTTGGTGATTTTTGGAAGGTTACTAGGATTTTAAGAAAGTTACTAGGTTTTTAAGAAAGTTACTAGGTGTTTGGGGTTTTTTGGAAGGTTATTAGGATTTTAAGAAAGTTACTAGGTTTTTAAGAAAGTTACTAGGTTTTTGGGTTTTTTTGGAAGGTTACTAGGATTTTAAGAAAGTTACTAGGTTTTTAAGAAAGTTACTAGGTTTTTGGGTTTTTTTGGAAGGTTACTAGGATTTTAAGAAAGTTACTAGGTTTTTAAGAAAGTTATTAGGTTTTTAAGAAAGTTACTAGGTTTTTAAGAAAGTTACTAGGTTTTTGGGGTTTTTTGGAAGGTTACTAGAATTTTAAGAAAGTTACTAGGTTTTTAAGAAAGTTACTAGGTGTTTGGGGTTTTTTGGAAGGTTATTAGGATTTTAAGAAAGTTACTAGGTTTTTAAGAAAGTTACTAGGTTTTTGGGTTTTTTTGGAAGGTTACTAGGATTTTAAGAAAGTTACTAGGTTTTTAAGAAAGTTATTAGGTTTTTAAGAAAGTTACTAGGTTTTTAAGAAAGTTACTAGGTTTTTGGGGTTTTTTGGAAGGTTACTAGAATTTTAAGAAAGTTACTAGGTTTTTAAGAAAGTTACTAGGTGTTTGGGGTTTTTTGGAAGGTTATTAGGATTTTAAGAAAGTTACTAGGTTTTTAAGAAAGTTACTAGGTTTTTGAGGTTTTTTGGAAGGTTACTAGGATTTTAAGAAAGTTACTAGGTTTTTAAGAAAGTTACTAGGTTTTTGGGGTTTTTTGGAAGGTTATTAGGATTTTAAGAAAGTTACTAGGTTTTTAAGAAAGTTACTAGGTTTTTGAGGTTTTTTGGAAGGTTACTACGATTTTAAGAAAGTTACTAGGTTTTTAAGAAAGTTACTAGGTTTTTGGGGTTTTTTGGAAGGTTACTAGAATTTTAAGAAAGTTACTAGGTTTTTAAGAAAGTTACTAGGTTTCTGGGGTTTTTTGGAAGGTTACTAGGATTTTAAGAAAGTTACTAGGTTTTTAAGAAAGTTACTAGGTTTTTGGGGTTTTTTGGAAGGTTATTAGGATTTTAAGAAAGTTACTAGGTTTTTAAGAAAGTTACTAGGTTTTTGAGGTTTTTTGGAAGGTTATTAGGATTTTAAGAAAGTTACTAGGTTTTTAAGAAAGTTACTAGGTTTTTGGGGTTTTTGGAAGGTTACTAGGATTTTAAGAAAGTTACTAGCTTTTTAAGAAAGTTACTAGGTTTTTGGGGTTTTTTGGAAGGTTACTAGGATTTTAAGAAAGTTACTAGGATTTTAAGAAAGTTACTAGGTTTTTAAGAAAGTTACTAGGTTTTTGGGGTTTTTTGGAAGGTTACTAGGATTTTAAGAAAGTTACTAGGATTTTAAGAAAGTTACTAGGTTTTTAAGAAAGTTACTAGGTTTTTGGGGTTTTTTGGAAGGTTACTAGGATTTTAAGAAAGTTACTAGGTTTTTAAGAAAGTTACTAGGTTTTTGGGGTTTTTTGGAAGGTTACTATGATTTTAAGAAAGGTACTAGGTTTTTAAGAAAGTTACTAGGTTTTTGGGGTTTTTTGGAAGGTTATTAGGATTTTAAGAAAGTTACTAGGTTTTTAAGAAAGTTACTAGGTTTTTGGGGTTTTTGGAAGGTTACAAGGATTTTAAGAAAGTTACTAGGTTTTTAAGAAAGTTACTAGGTTTTTGGGGTTTTTTGGAAGGTTACTAGGATTTTAAGAAAGTTACTAGGTTTTTAAGAAAGTTACTAGGTTTTTGGGGTTTTTTGGAAGGTTACTAGGATTTTAAGAAAGTTTCTAGGTTTTTAAGAAAATTAGTAGGTTTTTGGGGTTTTTTGGAAGGTTACTAGGATTTTAAGAAAGTTACTAGGTTTTTAAGAAAGTTACTAGGTTTTTGGGGTTTTTTGGAAGGTTACTAGGATTTTAAGAAAGTTTCTAGGTTTTTAAGAAAATTAGTAGGTTTTTGGGGTTTTTTGGAAGGTTACTAGGATTTTAAGAAAGTTACTAGGTTTCTAAGAAAGTTACTAGGTTTTTGGGGTTTTTTGGAAAGTTACTAGGTTTTTAAGAAAGTTACTAGGATTTTAAGAAATTTACTAGGTTTTTAAGAAAGTTACTAGGTTTTTGGGGTTTTTTGGAAGGTTACTAGGATTTTAAGTATGTTACTAGGTTTTTGGGGTTTTTTGGAAGGTTATTAGAATTTTAAGAAAGTTACTAGGTTTTTAATAAAGTTACTAGGCTTTTAAGAAAGTTACTAGATTTTTTGGAAGGTTACTAAGATTTTATAAAGGGCGCGCGCGCGCGCAAGCGCGCGCCCTTTTCGAAAATTAATTTACCCAAAATCTAACAAAAAATATATATAAAGAGAGATAAAGAGAAATAAAAAATGACATTAGGTTGCCATGACAACAATATTATAAATTTAACAGTATAAACAAAATGGGTATATTAGATGATAGTTGAAAGAAAAAAAGAGAGAAAGATAGAGAGAGAGAGTGAGATAAAGAGAGATAAAAAATGACACTTGCATGCCATGGCAACAAGGGAGAGAGAACGAGAGAAAGAGAGAGAGAGAGAGAGATAAACAGAGATAAAAATGACGTATATTAGATGAAAGTCGAAAGAAAGAGAGAAAAACAGAGACAAAAATTACATTTGGTTGCCTTGGTAACAAGAGAAAGAGAGAGAGAGAGAGAGGTAAATAGAGAGAGAGATATGTATAAACATACAGTGTGTATGTTAAATGACAGTAGAAAAAGAAAAGAGAGAGAGAACGTGAGATAAACAGAAATAAAAATGACATTTGGTTGCCTTGGTAACAAGAGAGAGAGAAAAAGAGAGAAAGAGAGAAAAAGAGAGAGAGAGAGAGATAAGGGGAGATATGTATGACATTGTAAATGGTACAGTATAAACATAATGTGTATATTATATTGAAAGTCGAAGGAGAGAGAGATAAACAGAGATAAAATGACATTTGGTTGTCATGACAACAAGAAAGAGAAAGAAAAAGAGAAAGAGATAAAGACAGAAAGAAAGAAAAAAAGAGAGAGAGAGAGAGAGATACAGAGAGATATGTATGATATTATAAACATAATGTGCATATTAGATGACAATAAAAATAGAAAAGATAGAGAGAGAGAGAGAGAGAGAGAGATATGTATTTTACTATTATTGAGTACATTTTATATTGTCTATTTATAAAGGGCGCGCGCGTGCGCGCGCCCCATAGAACAATAGGTAAAAAAACACAGTATATAAATATAAAAGTATTAAAAGTGCTTAAAATCATTTTAAATTGTTAAAATCGCGCTTAAAATCATGTAAAATCGTTAAAATCGCCTGTGTGTGTGTGTGTGTAATATTGCAATCAAAAATATATTATATCTATGTAATAAACTGAGATAGCTACGGAAAAAAAAAGGATCTCACTACCAAATTGATAAATGTCAAATTAATATATCGAAATTGATAAAAATACCTTATCTACAACAATTCCACAGTAGAATCTCACCGACCATCGTTTAACAGGTAAGTTTAGCTACAATTTAATATGCGACAACATTCGATTCGCACCGTTTTACCGCCCGAAATCGCATTTTAATATCATGCGCGCATAGCTCCCTTGTGTGTGTTGTGTGTGAATTCTAGTTTAATTTTTCTAGCGAAGCGAAAAAGCAAGAAATTGTCAATTTCTACTTAAAAACGCGAATTTACAAGCATTTATACGTTTTTGGCTCGCCAACTTAAAAACTACTGGAGATATTAAACTTTTTCAAAAAATCCGATTTCTCATTAAACCAGCGAAGCGAAAAAGCAAGAAATCGTCAATTTCTGCTTAAAAACGCGAATTTACAAGCATATATACGTTTTTGGCTCGCCAACTTAAAAACTACTGGAGTTATTGAACTTTTTCAAAAAATCCGATTTCTCATTAAACCAGCGAAGCGAAAAAGCAAGAAATCGTCAATTTCTGCTTAAAAACGCGAATTTACAAGCATTTATACGTTTTTGGCTCGCCAACTTAAAAACTACTGGAGATATTGAACTTTTTCAAAAAATCCGATTTCTCATTAAACCAGCGAAGCGAAAAAGCAAGAAATCGTCAATTTCTGCTTAAAAACGCGAACTTACAAGCATATATACGTTTTTGGCTCGCCAACTTAAAAACTACTGGAGTTATTAAACTTTTTCAAAAAATCCGATTTCTCATTAAACCAGCGAAGCAAAAAAGCAAGAAATCGTCAATTTCTGTTTAAAAACGCGAATTTACAAGCATTTATACGTTTTTGGCTCACAAACTTAAAAACTACTGGAGATATTGAACTTTTTCAAAAAATCCGATTTCTCATTAAACCAGCGAAGCGAAAAAGCAAGAAATCGTCAATTTCTGCTTAAAAACGCGAATTTACAAGCATATATACGTTTTTGGCTCGCCAACTTAAAAACTACTGGAGTTATTGAACTTTTTCAAAAAATCCGATTTCTCATTAAACCAGCGAAGCGAAAAAGCAAGAAATCGTCAATTTCTGCTTAAAAACGCAAATTTACAAGCATTTATACGTTTTTGGTTCGCCAACTTAAAAACTACTGGAGATATTGAACTTTTTCAAAAAATCCGATTTCTCATTAAACCAGCGAAGCGAAAAAGCAAGAAATCGTCAATTTCTGCTTAAAAACGCGAATTTACAAGCATATATACCTTTTTGGCTCGCCAACTTAAAAACTACTGGAGTTATTGAACTTTTTCAAAAAATCCGATTTCTCATTAAACCAGCGAAGCGAAAAAGCAAGAAATCGTCAATTTCTGCTTAAAAACGCGAATTTACAAGCATTTATACGTTTTTGGCTCGCCAACTCAAAAACTACTTTAGATATTGAACTTTTTCAAAAAATCCGATTTCTCATTAAACCAGCGAAGCGAAAAAGCAAGAAATCGTCAATTTCTGCTTAAAAACGCGAATTTACAAGCATTTGTACGTTTTTGGCTCGCCAACTTAAAAACTACTGGAGATATTGAACCTTTTCAAAAAATCCGATTTCTCATTAAACGAGCGAAGCGAAAAAGCAAGAAATCGTCAATTTCTGCTTAAAAACGCGAATTTACAAGCATATATACGTTTTTGGCTCGCCAACTTAAAAACTACTGGAGATAATGAACTTTTTCAAAAAATCCGATTTCTCATTAAACCAGCGAAGCGAAAAAGCAAGAAATCGTCAATTTCTGCTTAAAAACGCGAATTTACAAGCATTTGTACGTTTTTGGCTCGCCAACTTAAAAACTACTGGAGATATTGAACTTTTTCAAAAAATCCGATTTCTTATTAAACCAGCGAAGCGAAAAAGCAAGAAATCGTCAATTTCTGCTTAAAAACGCGAATTTACAACCATATATACGTTTTTGGCTCGCCAACTTAAAAACTACTGGAGTTATTGAACTTTTTCAAAAAATCCGATTTCTCATTAAACCAGCGAAGCGAAAAAGCAAGAAATCGTCAATTTTTGCTTAAAAACGCGAATTTACAAGCATTTATACGTTTTTGGCTCGCCAACTTAAAAACTACTGGAGATATTGAACTTTTTCAAAAAATCCGATTTCTCATTAAACCAGCGAAGCGAAAAAGCAAGAAATCGTCAATTTCTGCTTAAAAACGCGAATTTACAAGCATATATACCTTTTTGGCTCGCCAACTTAAAAACTACTGGAGTTATTGAACTTTTTCAAAAAATCCGATTTCTCATTAAACCAGCGAAGCGAAAAAGCAAGAAATCGTCAATTTCTGCTTAAAAACGCGAATTTACAAGCATTTATACGTTTTTTACTCGCCAACTTAAAAACTACTGGAGATATTGAACTTTTTCAAAAAATCCGATTTCTCATTAAACCAGCGAAGCGAAAAAGCAAGAAATCGTCAATTTCTGCTTAAAAACGCGAATTTACAAGCATTTGTACGTTTTTGGCTCGCCAACTTAAAAACTACTGGAGATATTGAACTTTTTCAAAAAATCCGATTTCTCATTAAACCAGCGAAACGAAAAAGCAAGAAATCGTCAATTTCTGCTTAAAAACGCGAATTTACAAGCATTTATACGTTTTTGGCTCGGCAACTTAAAAACTACTGGAGATATTGAACTTTTTCAAAACATCCGATTTCTCATTAAACCAGCGAAGCAAAAAAGCAAGAAATCGTCAATTTCTGCTTAAAAACGCGAATTTACAAGCATTTATACGTTTTTGGCTCGCCAACTTAAAAACTACTGGAGTTATTGAACTTTTTCAAAAAATCCGATTTCTCATTAAACCAGCGAAGCGAAAAAGCAAGAAATCGTCAATTTCTGCTTAAAAACGCAAATTTACAAGCATTTATACGTTTTTGGTTCGCCAACTTAAAAACTACTGGAGATATTGAACTTTTTCAAAAAATCCGATTTCTCATTAAACCAGCGAAGCGAAAAAGCAAGAAATCGTCAATTTCTGCTTAAAAACGCGAATTTACAAGCATATATACCTTTTTGGCTCGCCAACTTAAAAACTACTGGAGTTATTGAACTTTTTCAAAAAATCCGATTTCTCATTAAACCAGCGAAGCGAAAAAGCAAGAAATCGTCAATTTCTGCTTAAAAACGCGAATTTACAAGCATTTATACGTTTTTGGCTCGCCAACTCAAAAACTACTTTAGATATTGAACTTTTTCAAAAAATCCGATTTCTCATTAAACCAGCGAAGCGAAAAAGCAAGAAATCGTCAATTTCTGCTTAAAAACGCGAATTTACAAGCATTTGTACGTTTTTGGCTCGCCAACTTAAAAACTACTGGAGATATTGAACCTTTTCAAAAAATCCGATTTCTCATTAAACGAGCGAAGCGAAAAAGCAAGAAATCGTCAATTTCTGCTTAAAAACGCGAATTTACAAGCATATATACGTTTTTGGCTCGCCAACTTAAAAACTACTGGAGATAATGAACTTTTTCAAAAAATCCGATTTCTCATTAAACCAGCGAAGCGAAAAAGCAAGAAATCGTCAATTTCTGCTTAAAAACGCGAATTTACAAGCATTTGTACGTTTTTGGCTCGCCAACTTAAAAACTACTGGAGATATTGAACTTTTTCAAAAAATCCGATTTCTCATTAAACCAGCGAAGCGAAAAAGCAAGAAATCGTCAATTTCTGCTTAAAAACGCGAATTTACAACCATATATACGTTTTTGGCTCGCCAACTTAAAAACTACTGGAGTTATTGAACTTTTTCAAAAAATCCGATTTCTCATTAAACCAGCGAAGCGAAAAAGCAAGAAATCGTCAATTTTTGCTTAAAAACGCGAATTTACAAGCATTTATACGTTTTTGGCTCGCCAACTTAAAAACTACTGGAGATATTGAACTTTTTCAAAAAATCCGATTTCTCATTAAACCAGCGAAGCGAAAAAGCAAGAAATCGTCAATTTCTGCTTAAAAACGCGAATTTACAAGCATATATACCTATATGGCTCGCCAACTTAAAAACTACTGGAGTTATTGAACTTTTTCAAAAAATCCGATTTCTCATTAAACCAGCGAAGCGAAAAAGCAAGAAATCGTCAATTTCTGCTTAAAAACGCGAATTTACAAGCATTTATACGTTTTTGGCTCGCCAACTTAAAAACTACTGGAGATATTGAACTTTTCAAAAAATCCGATTTCTCATTAAACCAGCGAAGCGAAAAAGCAAGAAATCGTCAATTTCTGCTTAAAAACGCGAATTTACAAGCATTTGTACGTTTTTGGCTCGCCAACTTAAAAACTACTGGAGATATTGAACTTTTTCAAAAAATCCGATTTCTCATTAAACCAGCGAAACGAAAAAGCAAGAAATCGTCAATTTCTGCTTAAAAACGCGAATTTACAAGCATTTATACGTTTTTGGCTCGGCAACTTAAAAACTACTGGAGATATTGAACTTTTTCAAAACATCCGATTTCTCATTAAACCAGCGAAGCAAAAAAGCAAGAAATCGTCAATTTCTGCTTAAAAACGCGAATTTACAAGCATTTATACGTTTTTGGCTCGCCAACTTAAAAACTACAGGAGATATTGAACTTTTTCAAAAAATCCGATTTCTCATTAAACCAGCGAAGCGAAAAAGCAAGAAATCGTCAATTTCTGCTTAAAAACGCGAATTTACAAGCATTTATACGTTTTTGGCTCGCCAACGTAAAAACTACTGGAGATATTGAACTTTTTCAAAAAATCCGATTTCTCATTAAACCAGCGAAGCGAAAAAGCAAGAAATCGTCAATTTCTGCTTAAAAACGCGAATTTACAAGCATTTATACGTTTTTGGCTCGCCAACTTAAAAACTACTGGAGATATTGAACTTTTTCAAAAAATCCGATTTCTCATTAAACCAGCGAAGCGAAAAAGCAAGAAATCGTCAATTTCTGCTTAAAAACGCGAATTTACAAGCATTTGTACGTTTTTGGCTCTCCAACTTAAAAACTACTGGAGATATTGAACTTTTTCAAAAAATCCGATTTCTCATTAAACCAGCGAAGCGAAAAAGCAAGAAATCGTCAATTTCTGCTTAAAAACGCGAATTTACAAGCATATATACGTTTTTGGCTCGCCAACTTAAAAACTACTGGAGATATTGAACTTTTTCAAAAAATCCGATTTCTCATTAAACCAGCGCAGCGAAAAAGCAAGAAATCGTCAATTTCTGCTTAAAAACGCGAATTTACAAGCATATATACGTTTTTGGCTCGCCAACTTAAAAACTACTGGAGATATTGAACTTTTTCAAAAAATCCGATTTCTCATTAAACCAGCGCAGCGAAAAAGCAAGAAATCGTCAATTTCTGCTTAAAAACGCGAATTTACAAGCATATATACGTTTTTGGCTCGCCAACTTAAAAACTACTGGAGATATTGAACTTTTTCAAAAAAATCCGATTTCTCATTAAACCAGCGCAGCGAAAAAGCAAGAAATCGTCAATTTCTGCTTAAAAACGCGAATTTACAAGCATATATACGTTTTTGGCTCGCCAACTTAAAAACTACTGGAGATATTGAACTTTTTCAAAAAATCCGATTTCTCATTAAACCAGCGAAGCGAAAAAGCAAGAAATCGTCAATTTCTGCTTAAAAACGCGAATTTACAAGCATTTATACGTTTTTGGCTCGCCAACTTAAAAACTACTGGAGTTATTGAACTTTTTCAAAAAATCCGATTTCTCATTAAACCAGCGAAGCGAAAAAGCAAGAAATTGTCAATTTCTGCTTAAAAACGCGAATTTACAAGCATTTATACGTTTTTGGCTTGCCAACTTAAAAACTACGGGAGATATTGAACTTTTTCAAAAAATCCGATTTCTCATTAAACCAGCGAAGCGAAAAAGCAAGAAATCGTCAATTTCTGCTTAAAAACGCGAATTTACAAGCATATATACGTTTTTGGCTCGCCAATTTAAAAACTACTGGAGTTATTGAACTTTTTCAAAAAATCCGATTTCTCATTAAACCAGCGAAGCGAAAAAGCAAGAAATCGTCAATTTCTGCTTAAAAACGCGAATTTACAAGCATTTATACTTTTTTGGCTCGCCAACTTAAAAACTACTGGAGATATTGAACTTTTTCAAAAAATCCGATTTCTCATTAAACCAGCGATGCGAAAAAGCAAGAAATCGTCAATTTCTGCTTAAAAACGCGAATTTACAAGCATATATACGTTTTTGGCTCGCCAACTTAAAAACTACTGGAGTTATTGAACTTTTTCAAAAAATCCGATTTCTCATTAAACCAGCGAAGCGAAAAAGCAAGAAATCGTCAATTTCTGCTTAAAAACGCGAATTTACAAGCATTTATACGTTTTTGGCTCGCCAACTTAAAAACTACTGGAGATATTAAACTTTTTCAAAAAATCCGATTTCTCATTAAACCAGCGAAGCGAAAAAGCAAGAAATCGTCAATTTCTGCTTAAAAACGCGAATTTACAAGCATTTATACGTTTTTGGCTCGCAAACTTAAAAACTACTGGAGATATTAAACTTTTTCAAAAAATCCGATTTCTCATTAAACCAGCGAAGCGAAAAAGCAAGAAATCGTCAATTTCTGCTTAAAAACGCGAATTTACAAGCATATATACGTTTTTGGCTCGCCAACTTAAAAACTACTGGAGTTATTGAACTTTTTCAAAAAATCCGATTCCTCATTAAACCAGCGAAGCGAAAAAGCAAGAAATCGTCAATTTCTGCTTAAAAACGCGAATTTACAAGCATTTATACGTTTTTGGCTCGCCAACTTAAAAACTACTGGAGTTATTAAACTTTATCAAAAAATCCGATTTCTCATTAAACCAGCGAAGCAAAAAAGCAAGAAATCGTAAATTTCTGTTTAAAAACGCGAATTTACAAGCATTTATACGTTTTTGGCTCGCCAACTTAAAAACTACTGGAGATATTGAACTTTTTCAAAAAATCCGATTTCTTATTAAACCAGCGAAGCGAAAAAGCAAGAAATCGTCAATTTCTACTTAAAAACGCGAATTTAGAAGCATATATACGTTTTTGGCTCGCCAACTTAAAAACTACTGGAGTTATTGAACTTTTTCAAAAAATCCGATTTCTCATTAAACCAGCGAAGCGAAAAAGCAAGAAATCGTCAATTTCTGCTTAAAAACGCGAATTTACAAGCATTTATACGTTTTTAGTTCGCCAACTTAAAAACTACTGGAGATATTGAACTTTTTCAAAAAATCCGATTTCTCATTAAACCAGCGAAGCGAAAAAGCAAGAAATCGTCAATTTCTGCTTAAAAACGCGAATTTACAAGCATATATACCTTTTTGGCTCGCCAACTTAAAAACTACTGGAGTTATTGAACTTTTTCAAAAAATCCGATTTCTCATTAAACCAGCGAAGCGAAAAAGCAAGAAATCGTCAATTTCTGCTTAAAAACGCGAATTTACAAGCATTTATACGTTTTTGGCTCGCCAACTTAAAAACTACTGGAGATATTGAACTTTTTCAAAAAATCCGCTTTCTCATTAAACCAGCGAAGCGAAAAAGCAAGAAATCGTCAATTTCTGCTTAAAAACGCGAATTTACAAGCATTTGTACGTTTTTGGCTCGCCAACTTAAAAACTACTGGAGATATTGAACTTTTTCAAAAAATCCGATTTCTCATTAAACCAGCGAAGCGAAAAAGCAAGAAATCGTCAATTTCTGCTTAAAAACGCGAATTTACAAGCATTTGTACGTTTTTGGCTCGCCAACTTAAAAACTACTGGAGATATTGAACTTTTTCAAAAAATCCGATTTCTCATTAAACCAGCGAAGCGAAAAAGCAAGAAATCGTCAATTTCTGCTTAAAAACGCGAATTTACAAGCATTTATACGTTTTTGGTTCGCCAACTTAAAAACTACTGGAGATATTGAACTTTTTCAAAAAATCCGATTTCTCATTAAACCAGCGAAGCGAAAAAGCAAAAAATCGTCAATTTCTGCTTAAAAACGCGAATTTACAAGCATTTGTACGTTTTTGGCTCGCCAACTTAAAAACTACTGGAGTTATTGAACTTTTTCAAAAAATCCGATTTCTCATTAAACCAGCGAAGCGAAAAAGCAAGAAATCGTCAATTTCTGCTTAAAAACGCGAATTTACAAGCATTTATACGTTTTTGGCTCGCCAACTTAAAAACTACTGGAGATATTGAACTTTTTCAAAAAATCCGATTTCTCATTAAACCAGCGAAGCGAAAAAGCAAGAAATCGTCAATTTCTGCTTAAAAACGCGAATTTACAAGCATTTGTACGTTTTTGGCTCGCCAACTTAAAAACTACTGGAGTTATTGAACTTTTTCAAAAAATCCGATTTCTCATTAAACCAGCGAAGCAAAAAAGCAAAAAATCGTCAATTTCTGTTTAAAAACGCGAATTTACAAGCATTTATACGTTTTTGGCTCGCCAACTTAAAAACTACTGGAGATATTGAACTTTTTCAAAAAATCCGATTTCTCATTAAACCAGCGCAGCGAAAAAGCAAGAAATCGTCAATTTCTGCTTAAAAACGCGAATTTACAAGCATATATACGTTATTGGCTCGCCAACTTAAAAACTACTGGAGTTATTAAACTTTTTCAAAAAATCCGATTTCTCATTAAACCAGCGAAGCGAAAAAGCAAGAAATCGTCAATTTCTGCTTAAAAACGCGAATTTACAAGCATTTATACGTTTTTGGCTCGCCAACTTAAAAACTACTGGAGATATTGAACTTTTTCAAAAAATCCGACTTCTCATTAAACCAGCGAAGCGAAAAAGCAAGAAATCGTCAATTTCTGCTTAAAAACGCGAATTTACAAGCATATATACGTTTTTGGCTCGCCAACTTAAAAACTACTGGAGTTATTGAACTTTTTCAAAAAATCCGATTTCTCATTAAACCAGCGAAGCGAAAAAGCAAGAAATCGTCAATTTCTGCTAAAAAACGCGAATTTACAAGCATATATACGTTTTTGGCTCGCCAACTTAAAAACTACTGGAGATATTGAACTTTTTCAAAAAATCCGATTTCTCATTAAACCAGCGAAGCGAAAAAGCAAGAAATCGTCAATTTCTGCTTAAAAACGCGAATTTACAAGCATTTATACGTTTTTGGCTCGCCAACTTAAAAACTACTGGAGTTATTGAACTTTTTCAAAAAATCCGATTTCTCATTAAACCAGCGAAGCGAAAAAGCAAGAAATCGTCAATTTCTGCTTAAAAACGCGAATTTACAAGCATTTATACGTTTTTGGCTCGCCAACTTAAAAACTACTGGAGATATTGAACTTTTTCAAAAAATCCGATTTCTCATTAAACCAGCGAAGCGAAAAAGCAAGGAATCGTCAATTTCTGCTTAAAAACGCGAATTTACAAGCATATATACGTTTTTGGCTTGCCAACCTAAAAACTACTGGAGTTATTGAACTTTTTCAAAAAATCCGATTTCTCATTAAACCAGCGAAGCGAAAAAGCAAGAAATCGTCAATTTCTGCTTAAAAACGCGAATTTACAAGCATTTATACGTTTTTGGCTCGCCAACTTAAAAACTACTGGAGATATTGAACTTTTTCAAAAAATCCGATTTCTCATTAAACCAGCGAAGCGAAAAAGCAAGAAATCGTCAATTTCTGCTTAAAAACGCGAATTTACAAGCATTTATACGTTTTTGGCTCGCCAACTTAAAAACTACTGGAGATATTGAACTTTTTCAAAAAATCCGATTTCTCATTAAACCAGCGAAGCGAAAAAGCAAGAAATCGTCAATTTCTGCTTAAAAACGCGAATTTACAAGCATATATACGTTTTTGGCTCGCCAACCTAAAAACTACTGGAGTTATTGAACTTTTTCAAAAAATCCGATTTCTCATTAAACCAGCGAAGCGAAAAAGCAAGAAATCGTCAATTTCTGCTTAAAAACGCGAATTTACAAGCATTTATACGTTTTTGGCTCGCCAACTTAAAAACTACTGGAGATATTGAACTTTTTCAAAAAATCCGATTTCTCATTAAACCAGCGAAGCGAAAAAGCAAGAAATCGTCAATTTTTGCTTAAAAACGCGAATTTATAAGCACTTATACGTTTTTGGCTCGCCAACTTAAAAACTACTGGAGATATTGAACTTTTTCAAAAAATCCGATTTCTCATTAAACCAGCGAAGCGAAAAAGCAAGAAATCGTCAATTTCTGCTTAAAAACGCAAATTTACAAGCATTTATACGTTTTTGGCTCGCCAACTTAAAAACTACTGGAGATATTGAACTTTTTCAAAAAATCCGATTTCTCATTAAACCAGCGAAGCGAAAAAGCAAGAAATCGTCAATTTCTGCTTAAAAACGCGAATTTACAAGCATTTATACGTTTTTGGCTCGCCAACTTAAAAACTACTGGAGATATTGAACTTTTTCAAAAAATCCGATTTCTCATTAAACCAGCGAAGGGAAAAAGCAAGAAATCGTCAATTTTTGCTTAAAAACGCGAATTTACAAGCATATATACGTTTTTGGCTTGCCAACTTAAAAACTACTGGAGTTATTAAACTTTTTCAAAAAATCCGATTTCTCATTAAACCAGCGAAGCGAAAAAGCAAGAAATCGTCAATTTCTGCTTAAAAACGCGAATTTACAAGCATTTATACGTTTTTGGCTCCCCAACTTAAAAACTACTGGAGATATTGAACTTTTTCAAAAAATCCGATTTTTCATTAAACCAGCGAAGCGAAAAAGCAAGAAATCGTCAATTTCTGCTTAAAAACGCGAATTTACAAGCATATATACGTTTTTGGCTCGCCAACTTAAAAACTACTGGAGTTATTGAACTTTTTAAAAAAATACGATTTCTCATTAAACCAGCGAAGCGAAAAAGCAAGAAATCGTCAATTTCTGCTTAAAAAAGCGAATTTACAAGCATTTATACGTTTTTGGCTCGCCAACTTAAAAACTACTGGAGATATTGAACTTTTTCAAAAAATCCGATTTCTCATTAAACCAGCGAATCGAAAAAGCAAGAAATCGTCAATTTCTGCTTAAAAACTCGAATTTACAAACATATATACGTTTTTGGCTCGCCAACTTAAAAACTACTGGAGTTATAGAACTTTTTCAAAAAATCCGATTTCTCATTAAACCAGCGAAGCGAAAAAGCAAAAAATCGGCAAATTCTGCTTAAAAACGCGAATTTACAAGCATTTATACGTTTTTGGCTCGCCAACTTAAAAACTACTGGAGATATTGAACTTTTTCAATAAATCCGATTTCTCATTAAACCAGCGAAGTGAAAAAGCAAGAAATCGTCAATTTCTGCTTAAAAACGCGAATTTACAAGCATATAAACGTTTTTGGCTCGCCAACTTAAAAACTACTGGAGTTATTGAACTTTTTCAAAAAATCCGATTTCTCATTAAACCAGCGAAGCGAAAAAGCAAGAAATCGTCAATTTCTGCTTAAAAACGCGAATTTACAAGCATTTATACGTTTTTGGCTCGCCAACTTAAAAACTACTGGAGATATTGAACTTTTTCAAAAAATCCGATTTCTCATTAAACCAGCGAAGCGAAAAAGCAAGAAATCGTCAATTTCTGCTTAAAAACGCGAATTTACAAGCATATATACGTTTTTGACTCGCCAACTTAAAAACTACTGGAGTTATTGAACTTTTTCAAAAAATCCGATTTCTCATTAAACCAGCGAAGCGAAAAAGCAAGAAATCGTCAATTTCTCCTTAAAAACGCGAATTTACAAGCATTTATACGTTTTTGGCTCGCCAACTTAAAAACTACTGGAGATATTGAACTTTTTCAAAAAAACCGCTTTCTCATTAAACCAGCGAAGCGAAAAAGCAAGAAATCGTCAATTTCTGCTTAAAAACGCGAATTTACAAGCATTTATACGTTTTTGGCTCGCCAACTTAAAAACTACTGGAGATATTGAACTTTTTCAAAAAATCCGATTTCTCATTAAACCAGCGAAGCGAAAAAGCAAGAAATCGTCAATTTCTGCTTAAAAACGCGAATTTACAAGCATATATACGTTTTTGGCTCGCCAACTTAAAAACTACTGGAGTTATTGAACTTTTTCAAAAAATCCGATTGCTCATTAAACCAGCGAAGCAAAAAAGCAAGAAATCGTCAATTTCTGCTTAAAAACGTGAATTTACAAGCATTTATACGTTTTTGGCTCGCCAACTTAAAAACTACTGGAGATATTGAACTTTTTCAAAAAATCCGATTTCTCATTAAACCAACGAAGCGAAAAAGCAAGAAATCGTCAATTTCTGCTTAAAAACGCGAATTTACAAGCATATATACGTTTTTGGCTCGCCAACTTAAAAACTACTGGAGATATTGAACTTTTTCAAAAAATCCGATTTCTCATTAAACCAGCGAAGCGAAAAAGCAAGAAATCGTCAATTTCTGCTTAAAAACGCGAATTTACAAGCATTTATACATTTTTGGCTCGCCAACTTAAAAACTACTGGAGATATTGAACTTTTTCAAAAAATCCGATTTCTCATTAAACCAGCGCAGCGAAAAAGCAAGAAATCGTCAATTTCTGCTTAAAAACGCGAATTTACAAGCATATATACGTTTTTGGCTCGCCAACTTAAAAACTACTGGAGTTATTAAACTTTTTCAAAAAATCCGATTTCTCATTAAACCAGCGAAGCGAAAAAGCAAGAAATCGTCAATTTCTGCTTAAAAACGCGAATTTACAAGCATTTGTACGTTTTTGGCTCGCCAACTTAAAAACTACTGGAGATATTGAACTTTTTCAAAAAATCCGACTTCTCATTAAACCAGCGAAGCGAAAAAGCAAGAAATCGTCAATTTCTGCTTAAAAACGCAAATTTACAAGCATATATACGTTTTTGGCTCGCCAACTTAAAAACTACTGGAGTTATTGAACTTTTTCAAAAAATCCGATTTCTCATTAAACCAGCGAAGCGAAAAAGCAAGAAATCGTCAATTTCTGCTTAAAACGCGAATTTACAAGCATTTATACGTTTTTGGCTCGCCAACTTAAAAACTACTGGAGATATTGAACTTTTTCAAAAAATCCGATTTCTCATTAAACCAGCGAAGCGAAAAAGAAAGAAATCGTCAATTTCTGCTTAAAAACGCGAATTTACAAGCATTTATACGTTTTTGGCTCGCCAACTTAAAAACTACTGGAGATATTGAACTTTTTCAAAAAATCCGATTTCTCATTAAACCAGCGAAGCGAAAAAGCAAGAAATCGCCAATTTCTGTTTAAAAACGCGAATTTACAAGCATATATACGTTTTTGGCTCGCCAACTTAAAAACTACTGGAGTTATTGAACTTTTTCAAAAAATCCGATTTCTCATTAAACCAGCGAAGCGAAAAAGCAAGAAATCGTCAATTTCTGCTTAAAAACGCGAATTTACAAGCATTTATACGTTTTAGGCTCGCCAACTTAAAAACTACTGGAGATATTGAACTTTTTCAAAAAATCCGATTTCTCATTAAACCAGCGAAGCGAAAAAGCAAGAAATCGTCAATTTCTGCTTAAAAACGCGAATTTACAAGCATATATACGTTTTTGGCTCGCCAACTTAAAAACTACTGGAGTTATTGAACTTTTTCAAAAAATCCGATTTCCCATTAAACCAGCGAAGCGAAAAAGCAAGAAATCGTCAATTTCTGCTTAAAAACGCGAATTTACAAGCATTTATACGTTTTTGGCTCGCCAAGTTAAAAACTACTGGAGATATTGAACTTTTTCAAAAAATCCGATTTCTCATTAAACCAGCGAAGCGAAAAAGCAAGAAATCGTCAATTTCTGCTTAAAAACGCGAATTTACAAGCATATATACGTTTTTGGCTCGCCAACTTAAAAACTACTGGAGTTAAACTTTTTCAAAAAATCCGATTTCTCATTAAACCAGCGAAGCGAAAAAGCAAGAAATCGTCAATTTCTGCTTAAAAACGCGAATTTACAAGCATTTATACGTTTTTGGCTCGCCAACTTAAAAACTACTGGAGTTATTGAACTTTTTCAAAAAATCCGATTTCTCATTAAACCAGCGAAGCGAAAAAGCAAGAAATCGTCAATTTTTGCTTAAAAACGCGAATTTACAAGCATATATACGTTTTTGGCTTGCCAACTTAAAAACTACTGGAGTTATTAAACTTTTTCAAAAAATCCGATTTCTCATTAAACCAGCGAAGCGAAAAAGCAAGAAATCGTCAATTTCTGCTTAAAAACGCGAATTTACAAGCATTTATACGTTTTTGGCTCCCCAACTTAAAAACTACTGGAGATATTGAACTTTTTCAAAAAATCCGATTTTTCATTAAACCAGCGAAGCGAAAAAGCAAGAAATCGTCAATTTCTGCTTAAAAACACGAATTTACAAGCATATATACGTTTTTGGCTCGCCAACTTAAAAACTACTGGAGTTATTGAACTTTTTAAAAAAATACGATTTCTCATTAAACCAGCGAAGCGAAAAAGCAAGAAATCGTCAATTTCTGCTTAAAAAAGCGAATTTACAAGCATTTATACGTTTTTGGCTCGCCAACTTAAAAACTACTGGAGATATTGAACTTTTTCAAAAAATCCGATTTCTCATTAAACCAGCGAATCGAAAAAGCAAGAAATCGTCAATTTCTGCTTAAAAACGCGAATTTACAAACATATATACGTTTTTGGCTCGCCAACTTAAAAACTACTGGAGTTATAGAACTTTTTCAAAAAATCCGATTTCTCATTAAACCAGCGAAGCGAAAAAGCAAAAAATCGGCAAATTCTGCTTAAAAACGCGAATTTACAAGCATTTATACGTTTTTGGCTCGCCAACTTAAAAACTACTGGAGATATTGAACTTTTTCAATAAATCCGATTTCTCATTAAACCAGCGAAGTGAAAAAGCAAGAAATCGTCAATTTCTGCTTAAAAACGCGAATTTACAAGCATATAAACGTTTTTGGCTCGCCAACTTAAAAACTACTGGAGTTATTGAACTTTTTCAAAAAATCCGATTTCTCATTAAACCAGGGAAGCGAAAAAGCAAGAAATCGTCAATTTCTGCTTAAAAACGCGAATTTACAAGCATTTATACGTTTTTGGCTCGCCAACTTAAAAACTACTGGAGATATTGAACTTTTTCAAAAAATCCGATTTCTCATTAAACCAGCGAAGCGAAAAAGCAAGAAATCGTCAATTTCTGCTTAAAAACGCGAATTTACAAGCATATATACGTTTTTGACTCGCCAACTTAAAAACTACTGGAGTTATTGAACTTTTTCAAAAAATCCGATTTCTCATTAAACCAGCGAAGCGAAAAAGCAAGAAATCGTCAATTTCTCCTTAAAAACGCGAATTTACAAGCATTTATACGTTTTTGGCTCGCCAACTTAAAAACTACTGGAGATATTGAACTTTTTCAAAAAAACCGCTTTCTCATTAAACCAGCGAAGCGAAAAAGCAAGAAATCGTCAATTTCTGCTTAAAAACGCGAATTTACAAGCATTTATACGTTTTTGGCTCGCCAACTTAAAAACTACTGGAGATATTGAACTTTTTCAAAAAATCCGATTTCTCATTAAACCAGCGAAGCGAAAAAGCAAGAAATCGTCAATTTCTGCTTAAAAACGCGAATTTACAAGCATATATACGTTTTTGGCTCGCCAACTTAAAAACTACTGGAGTTATTGAACTTTTTCAAAAAATCCGATTGCTCATTAAACCAGCGAAGCAAAAAAGCAAGAAATCGTCAATTTCTGCTTAAAAACGTGAATTTACAAGCATTTATACGTTTTTGGCTCGCCAACTTAAAAACTACTGGAGATATTGAACTTTTTCAAAAAATCCGATTTCTCATTAAACCAACGAAGCGAAAAAGCAAGAAATCGTCAATTTCTGCTTAAAAACGCGAATTTACAAGCATATATACGTTTTTGGCTCGCCAACTTAAAAACTACTGGAGATATTGAACTTTTTCAAAAAATCCGATTTCTCATTAAACCAGCGAAGCGAAAAAGCAAGAAATCGTCAATTTCTGCTTAAAAACGCGAATTTACAAGCATTTATACATTTTTGGCTCGCCAACTTAAAAACTACTGGAGATATTGAACTTTTTCAAAAAATCCGATTTCTCATTAAACCAGCGCAGCGAAAAAGCAAGAAATCGTCAATTTCTGCTTAAAAACGCGAATTTACAAGCATATATACGTTTTTGGCTCGCCAACTTAAAAACTACTGGAGTTATTAAACTTTTTCAAAAAATCCGATTTCTCATTAAACCAGCGAAGCGAAAAAGCAAGAAATCGTCAATTTCTGCTTAAAAACGCGAATTTACAAGCATTTATACGTTTTTGGCTCGCCAACTTAAAAACTACTGGAGATATTGAACTTTTTCAATAAATCCGATTTCTCATTAAACCAGCGAAGTGAAAAAGCAAGAAATCGTCAATTTCTGCTTAAAAACGCGAATTTACAAGCATATAAACGTTTTTGGCTCGCCAACTTAAAAACTACTGGAGTTATTGAACTTTTTCAAAAAATCCGATTTCTCATTAAACCAGCGAAGCGAAAAAGCAAGAAATCGTCAATTTCTGCTTAAAAACGCGAATTTACAAGCATTTATACGTTTTTGGCTCGCCAACTTAAAAACTACTGGAGATATTGAACTTTTTCAAAAAATCCGATTTCTCATTAAACCAGCGAAGCGAAAAAGCAAGAAATCGTCAATTTCTGCTTAAAAACGCGAATTTACAAGCATATATACGTTTTTGACTCGCCAACTTAAAAACTACTGGAGTTATTGAACTTTTTCAAAAAATCCGATTTCTCATTAAACCAGCGAAGCGAAAAAGCAAGAAATCGTCAATTTCTCCTTAAAAACGCGAATTTACAAGCATTTATACGTTTTTGGCTCGCCAACTTAAAAACTACTGGAGATATTGAACTTTTTCAAAAAAACCGCTTTCTCATTAAACCAGAGAAGCGAAAAAGCAAGAAATCGTCAATTTCTGCTTAAAAACGCGAATTTACAAGCATTTATACGTTTTTGGCTCGCCAACTTAAAAACTACTGGAGATATTGAACTTTTTCAAAAAATCCGATTTCTCATTAAACCAGCGAAGCGAAAAAGCAAGAAATCGTCAATTTCTGCTTAAAAACGCGAATTTACAAGCATATATACGTTTTTGGCTCGCCAACTTAAAAACTACTGGAGTTATTGAACTTTTTCAAAAAATCCGATTGCTCATTAAACCAGCGAAGCAAAAAAGCAAGAAATCGTCAATTTCTGCTTAAAAACGTGAATTTACAAGCATTTATACGTTTTTGGCTCGCCAACTTAAAAACTACTGGAGATATTGAACTTTTTCAAAAAATCCGATTTCTCATTAAACCAACGAAGCGAAAAAGCAAGAAATCGTCAATTTCTGCTTAAAAACGCGAATTTACAAGCATATATACGTTTTTGGCTCGCCAACTTAAAAACTACTGGAGATATTGAACTTTTTCAAAAAATCCGATTTCTCATTAAACCAGCGAAGCGAAAAAGCAAGAAATCGTCAATTTCTGCTTAAAAACGCGAATTTACAAGCATTTATACATTTTTGGCTCGCCAACTTAAAAACTACTGGAGATATTGAACTTTTTCAAAAAATCCGATTTCTCATTAAACCAGCGCAGCGAAAAAGCAAGAAATCGTCAATTTCTGCTTAAAAACGCGAATTTACAAGCATATATACGTTTTTGGCTCGCCAACTTAAAAACTACTGGAGTTATTAAACTTTTTCAAAAAATCCGATTTCTCATTAAACCAGCGAAGCGAAAAAGCAAGAAATCGTCAATTTCTGCTTAAAAACGCGAATTTACAAGCATTTGTACGTTTTTGGCTCGCCAACTTAAAAACTACTGGAGATATTGAACTTTTTCAAAAAATCCGACTTCTCATTAAACCAGCGAAGCGAAAAAGCAAGAAATCGTCAATTTCTGCTTAAAAACGCAAATTTACAAGCATATATACGTTTTTGGCTCGCCAACTTAAAAACTACTGGAGTTATTGAACTTTTTCAAAAAATCCGATTTCTCATTAAACCAGCGAAGCGAAAAAGCAAGAAATCGTCAATTTCTGCTTAAAAACGCGAATTTACAAGCATTTATACGTTTTTGGCTCGCCAACTTAAAAACTACTGGAGATATTGAACTTTTTCAAAAAATCCGATTTCTCATTAAACCAGCGAAGCGAAAAAGAAAGAAATCGTCAATTTCTGCTTAAAAACGCGAATTTACAAGCATTTATACGTTTTTGGCTCGCCAACTTAAAAACTACTGGAGATATTGAACTTTTTCAAAAAATCCGATTTCTCATTAAACCAGCGAAGCGAAAAAGCAAGAAATCGCCAATTTCTGTTTAAAAACGCAAATTTACAAGCATATATACGTTTTTGGCTCGCCAACTTAAAAACTACTGGAGTTATTGAACTTTTTCAAAAAATCCGATTTCTCATTAAACCAGCGAAGCGAAAAAGCAAGAAATCGTCAATTTCTGCTTAAAAACGCGAATTTACAAGCATTTATACGTTTTAGGCTCGCCAACTTAAAAACTACTGGAGATATTGAACTTTTTCAAAAAATCCGATTTCTCATTAAACCAGCGAAGCGAAAAAGCAAGAAATCGTCAATTTCTGCTTAAAAACGCGAATTTACAAGCATATATACGTTTTTGGCTCGCCAACTTAAAAACTACTGGAGTTATTGAACTTTTTCAAAAAATCCGATTTCCCATTAAACCAGCGAAGCGAAAAAGCAAGAAATCGTCAATTTCTGCTTAAAAACGCGAATTTACAAGCATTTATACGTTTTTGGCTCGCCAAGTTAAAAACTACTGGAGATATTGAACTTTTTCAAAAAATCCGATTTCTCATTAAACCAGCGAAGCGAAAAAGCAAGAAATCGTCAATTTCTGCTTAAAAACGCGAATTTACAAGCATATATACGTTTTTGGCTCGCCAACTTAAAAACTACTGGAGTTAAACTTTTTCAAAAAATCCGATTTCTCATTAAACCAGCGAAGCGAAAAAGCAAGAAATCGTCAATTTCTGCTTAAAAACGCGAATTTACAAGCATTTATACGTTTTTGGCTCGCCAACTTAAAAACTACTGGAGTTATTGAACTTTTTCAAAAAATCCGATTTCTCATTAAACCAGCGAAGCGAAAAAGCAAGAAATCGTCAATTTCTGCTTAAAAACGCGAATTTACAAGCATTTATACGTTTTTGGCTCGCCAACTTAAAAACTACTGGAGATATTGAACTTTTTCAAAAAATCCGATTTTTCATTAAACCAGCGAAGCGAAAAAGAAAGAAATCGTCAATTTCTGCTTAAAAACGCGAATTTACAAGCATTTATACGTTTTTGGCTCGCCAACTTAAAAACTACTGGAGATATTGAACTTTTTCAAAAAATCCGATTTCTCATTAAACCAGCGAAGCGAAAAAGAAAGAAATCGTCAATTTCTGCTTAAAAACGCGAATTTACAAGCATTTATACGTTTTTGGCTCGCCAACTTAAAAACTACTGGAGATATTGAACTTTTTCAAAAAATCCGATTTCTCATTAAACCAGCGAAGCGAAAAAGCAAGAAATCGCCAATTTCTGTTTAAAAACGCAAATTTACAAGCATATATACGTTTTTGGCTCGCCAACTTAAAAACTACTGGAGTTATTGAACTTTTTCAAAAAATCCGATTTCTCATTAAACCAGCGAAGCGAAAAAGAAAGAAATCGTCAATTTCTGCTTAAAAACGCGAATTTACAAGCATTTATACGTTTTTGGCTCGCCAACTTAAAAACTACTGGAGATATTGAACTTTTTCAAAAAATCCGATTTCTCATTAAACCAGCGAAGCGAAAAAGCAAGAAATCGCCAATTTCTGTTTAAAAACGCAAATTTACAAGCATATATACGTTTTTGGCTCGCCAACTTAAAAACTACTGGAGTTATTGAACTTTTTCAAAAAATCCGATTTCTCATTAAACCAGCGAAGCGAAAAAGCAAGAAATCGTCAATTTCTGCTTAAAAACGCGAATTTACAAGCATTTATACGTTTTAGGCTCGCCAACTTAAAAACTACTGGAGATATTGAACTTTTTCAAAAAATCCGATTTCTCATTAA
Source organism: Clivina fossor (assembly GCA_963966155.1). NCBI lineage: Eukaryota > Metazoa > Arthropoda > Insecta > Coleoptera > Carabidae > Clivina > Clivina fossor. Next base: position 96,416 of record CAWYQG010000234.1, read on the forward strand.
ACCAGCGAAGCGAAAAAGCAAGAAATCGTCAATTTCTGCTTAAAAACGCGAATTTACAAGCATATATACGTTTTTGGCTCGCCAACTTAAAAACTACTGGAGTTATTGAACTTTTTCAAAAAATCCGATTTCCCATTAAACCAGCGAAGCGAAAAAGCAAGAAATCGTCAATTTCTGCTTAAAAACGCGAATTTACAAGCATTTATACGTTTTTGGCTCGCCAAGTTAAAAACTACTGGAGATATTGAACTTTTTCAAAAAATCCGATTTCTCATTAAACCAGCGAAGCGAAAAAGCAAGAAATCGTCAATTTCTGCTTAAAAACGCGAATTTACAAGCATATATACGTTTTTGGCTCGCCAACTTAAAAACTACTGGAGTTAAACTTTTTCAAAAAATCCGATTTCTCATTAAACCAGCGAAGCGAAAAAGCAAGAAATCGTCAATTTCTGCTTAAAAACGCGAATTTACAAGCATTTATACGTTTTTGGCTCGCCAACTTAAAAACTACTGGAGTTATTGAACTTTTTCAAAAAATCCGATTTCTCATTAAACCAGCGAAGCGAAAAAGCAAGAAATCGTCAATTTCTGCTTAAAAACGCGAATTTACAAGCATTTATACGTTTTTGGCTCGCCAACTTAAAAACTACTGGAGATATTGAACTTTTTCAAAAAATCCGATTTTTCATTAAACCAGCGAAGCGAAAAAGAAAGAAATCGTCAATTTCTGCTTAAAAACGCGAATTTACAAGCATTTATACGTTTTTGGCTCGCCAACTTAAAAACTACTGGAGATATTGAACTTTTTCAAAAATCCGATTTCTCATTAAACCAGCGAAGCGAAAAAGCAAGAAATCGCCAATTTCTGTTTAAAAACGCGAATTTACAAGCATATATACGTTTTTGGCTCGCCAACTTAAAAACTACTGGAGTTATTGAACTTTTTCAAAAAATCCGATTTCTCATTAAACCAGCGAAGCGAAAAAGCAAGAAATCGTCAATTTCTGCTTAAAAACGCGAATTTACAAGCATTTATACGTTTTAGGCTCGCCAACTTAAAAACTACTGGAGATATTGAACTTTTTCAAAAAATCCGATTTCTCATTAAACCAGCGAAGCGAAAAAGCAAGAAATCGTCAATTTCTGCTTAAAAACGCGAATTTACAAGCATATATACGTTTTTGGCTCGCCAACTTAAAAACTACTGGAGTTATTGAACTTTTTCAAAAAATCCGATTTCCCATTAAACCAGCGAAGCGAAAAAGCAAGAAATCGTCAATTTCTGCTTAAAAACGCGAATTTACAAGCATTTATACGTTTTTGGCTCGCCAAGTTAAAAACTACTGGAGATATTGAACTTTTTCAAAAAATCCGATTTCTCATTAAACCAGCGAAGCGAAAAAGCAAGAAATCTTCAATTTCTGCTTAAAAACGCGAATTTACAAGCATATATACGTTTTTGGCTCGCCAACTTAAAAACTACTGGAGTTAAACTTTTTCAAAAAATCCGATTTCTCATTAAACCAGCGAAGCGAAAAAGCAAGAAATCGTCAATTTCTGCTTAAAAACGCGAATTTACAAGCATTTATACGTTTTTGGCTCGCCAACTTAAAAACTACTGGAGATATTGAACTTTTTCAAAAAATCCGATTTCTCATTAAACCAGCGAAGCGAAAAAGCAAGAAATCGTCAATTTCTCCTTAAAAACGCGAATTTACAAGCATTTATACGTTTTTGGCTCGCCAACTTAAAAACTACTGGAGATATTGAACTTTTTCAAAAAATCCGATTTCTCATTAAACCAGCGAAGCGAAAAAGCAAGAAATCGTCAATTTCTGCTTAAAAACGGGAATTTACAAGCATATATACGTTTTTGGCTCGCCAACTTAAAAACTACTGGAGTTATTGAACTTTTTCAAAAAATCCGATTTCTCATTAAACCAGCGAAGCGAAAAAGCAAGAAATCGTCAATTTCTGCTTAAAAACGCGAATTTACAAGCATTTATACGTTTTTGGCTCGCCAACTTAAAAACTACTGGAGATATTGAACTTTTTCAAAAAATCCGATTTCTCATTAAACCAGCGAAGCGAAAAAGCAAGAAATCGTCAATTTCTGCTTAAAAACGCGAATTTACAAGCATATATACGTTTTTGGCTCGCCAACTTAAAAACTACTGGAGTTAAACTTTTTCAAAAAATCCGATTTCTCATTAAACCAGCGAAGCGAAAAAGCAAGAAATCGTCAATTTCTGCTTAAAAACGCGAATTTACAAGCATTTATACGTTTTTGGCTCGCCAACTTAAAAACTACTGGAGATATTGAACTTTTTCAAAAAATCCGATTTCTCATTAAACCAGCGAAGCGAAAAAGCAAGAAATCGTCAATTTCTCCTTAAAAACGCGAATTTACAAGCATTTATACGTTTTTGGCTCGCCAACTTAAAAACTACTGGAGATATTGAACTTTTTCAAAAAATCCGATTTCTCATTAAACCAGCGAAGCGAAAAAGCAAGAAATCGTCAATTTCTGCTTAAAAACGGGAATTTACAAGCATATATACGTTTTTGGCTCGCCAACTTAAAAACTACTGGAGTTATTGAACTTTTTCAAAAAATCCGATTTCTCATTAAACCAGCGAAGCGAAAAAGCAAGAAATCGTCAATTTCTGCTTAAAAACGCGAATTTACAAGCATTTATACGTTTTTGGCTCGCCAACTTAAAAACTACTGGAGATATTGAACTTTTTCAAAAAATCCGATTTCTCATTAAACCAGCGAAGCGAAAAAGCAAGAAATCGTCAATTTCTGCTTAAAAACGCGAATTTACAAGCATATATACGTTTTTGGCTCGCCAACTTAAAAACTACTGGAGTTATTGAACTTTTTCAAAAAATCCGATTTCTCATTAAACCAGCGAAGCGAAAAAGCAAGAAATCGTCCATTTCTGCTTAAAAACGCGAATTTACAAGCATTTATACGTTTTTGGCTCGCCAACTTAAAAACTACTGGAGATATTGAACTTTTTCAAAAAATCCGATTTCTCATTAAACCAGCGAAGCGAAAAAGCAAGAAATCGTCAATTTCTGCTTAAAAACGCGAATTTACAAGCATATATACGTTTTTGGCTCGCCAACTTAAAAACTACTGGAGTTATTAAACTTTTTTAAAAAATCCGATTTCTCATTAAACCAGCGAAGCGAAAAAGCAAGAAATCGTCAATTTCTGCTTAAAAACGCGAATTTACAAGCATTTATACGTTTTTGGCTCGCCAACTTAAAAACTACTGGAGATATTGAACTTTTTCAAAAAATCCGATTTCTCATTAAACCAGCGAAGCGAAAAAGCAAGAAATCGTCAATTTCTGCTTAAAAACGCGAATTTACAAGCATTTATACGTTTTTGGCTTTCCAACTTAAAAACTACTGGAGATATTAAACTTTTTCAAAAAATCCGATTTCTCATTAAACCAGCGAAGCGAAAAAGCAAGAAATCGTCAATTTCTGCTTAAAAACGCAAATTTACAAGCATATATAAGTTTTTGGCTCGCCAACTTAAAAACTACTGGAGTTATTGAACTTTTTCAAAAAATCCGATTTCTCATTAAACCAGCGAAGCGAAAAAGCAAGAAATCGTCAATTTCTGATTAAAAACGCGAATTTACAAGCATATATACGTTTTTGGCTCGCCAACTTAAAAACTACTGGAGTTATTGAACTTTTTCAAAAAATCCGATTTCTCATTAAACCAGCGAAGCGAAAAAGCAAGAAATCGTCAATTTCTGCTTAAAAACGCGAATTTACAAGCATTTATACGTTTTTGGCTCGCCAACTTAAAAACTACTGGAGATATTGAACTTTTTCAAAAAACCCGATTTCTCATTAAACCAGCGAAGCGAAACAGCAAGAAATCGTCAATTTCTGCTTAAAAACGCGAATTTACAAGCATATATACGTTTTTGGCTCGCCAACTTAAAAACTACTGGAGTTATTGAACTTTTTCAAAAAATCCGATTTCTCATTAAACCAGCGAAGCGAAAAAGCAAGAAATCGTCAATTTCTGCTTAAAAACGCGAATTTACAAGCATTTATACGTTTTTGGCTCGCCAACTTAAAAACTACTGGAGATATTGAACTTTTTCAAAAAATCCGATTTCTCATTAAACCAGCGGAACGAAAAAGCAAGAAATCGTCAATTTTTGCTTAAAAACGCGAATTTACAAGCATATATACGTTTTTGGCTCGCCAACTTAAAAACTACTGGAGATATTGAACTTTTTCAAAAAATCCGATTTCTCATTAAACCAGCGAAGCGAAAAAGCAAGAAATCGTCAATTTCTGCTTAAAAACGCGAATTTACAAGCATTTATACGTTTTTGGCTCGCCAACTTAAAAACTACTGGAGATATTGAACTTTTTCAAAAAATCCGATTTCTCATTAAACCAGCGAAGCGAAAAAGCAAGAAATCGTCAATTTCTGCTTAAAAACGCGAATTTACAAGCATTTATACGTTTTTGGCTCGCCAACTTAAAAACTACTGGAGATATTGAACTTTTTCAAAAAACCCGATTTCTCATTAAACCAGCGAAGCGAAACAGCAAGAAATCGTCAATTTCTGCTTAAAAACGCGAATTTACAAGCATATATACGTTTTTGGCTCGCCAACTTAAAAACTACTGGAGTTATTGAACTTTTTCAAAAAATCCGATTTCTCATTAAACCAGCGAAGCGAAAAAGCAAGAAATCGTCAATTTCTGCTTGAAAACGCGAATTTACAAGCATTTATACGTTTTTGGCTCGCCAACTTAAAAACTACTGGAGATATTGAACTTTTTCAAAAAATCCGATTTCTCATTAAACCAGCGAAGCGAAAAAGCAAGAAATCGTCAATTTCTGCTTAAAAACGTGAATTTACAAGCATATTTACGTTTTTGGCTCGCCAACTTAAAAACTACTGGAGATATTGAACTTTTTCAAAAAATCCGATTTCTCATTAAACCAGCGAAGCGAAAAAGCAAGAAATCGTCAATTTCTGCTTAAAAACGCGAATTTACAAGCATTTATACGTTTTTGGCTCGCCAACTTAAAAACTACTGGAGATATTGAACTTTTTCAAAAAATCCGATTTCTCATTAAACCAGCGAAGCGAAAAAGCAAGAAATCGTCAAATTCTGCTTAAAAACGCAAATTTACAAGCATATATACGTTTTTGGCTCGCCAACTTAAAAACTACTGGAGTTATTGAACTTTTTCAAAAAATCCGATTTCTCATTAAACCAGCGAAGCGAAAAAGCAAGAAATTGTCAATTTCTGCTTAAAAACGCGAATTTACAAGCATATATACGTTTTTGGCTCGCCAACTTAGAAACTACTGGAAATATTGAACTTTTTCAAAAAATCCGATTTCTCATTAAACCAGCGAAGCGAAAAAGCAAGAAATCGTCAATTTCTGCTTAAAAACGCGAATTTACAAGCATTTTACGTTTTTGGCTCGCCAACTTAAAAACTACTGGAGATATTGAACTTTTTCAAAAAATCCGATTTCTCATTAAACCAGCGAAGCGAAAAAGCAAGAAATCGTCAATTTCTGCTTAAGAACGCGAATTTACAAGCATATATACGTTTTTGGCTCGCCAACTTAAAAACTACTGGAGTTATTGAACTTTTTCAAAAAATCCGATTTCTCATTAAATCAGCGAAGCGAAAAAGCAAGAAATCGTCAATTTCTGCTTAAAAACGCGAATTTACAAGCATATATACGTTTTTGGCTCGCCAACTTAAAAACTACTGGAGTTACTGAACTTTTTCAAAAAATCCGATTTCTCATTAAACCAGCGAAGCGAAAAAGCAAGAAATCGTCAATTTCTGCTTAAAAACGCGAATTTACAAGCATTTATACGTTTTTAGCTCGATAACTTAAAAACTACTGGAGATATTGAACTTTTTCAAAAAATCCGATTTCTCATTAAACCAGCGAAGCGAAAAAGCAAGAAATCGTCAATTTCTGCTTAAAAACGCGAATTTACAAGCATATATACGTTTTTGGCTCGCCAACTTAAAAACTACTGGAGATATTGAACTTTTTCAAAAAATCCGATTTCTCATTAAACCAGCAATGCGAAAAAGCAAGAAATCGTCAATTTTTGCTTAAAAACGCGAATTTACAAGCATTTATACGTTTTTGGCTCGCCAACTTAAAAACTACTGGTGTTATTGAACTTTTTCAAAAAATCCGATTTCTCATTAAACCAGCGAAGCGAAAAAGCAAGAAATCGTCAATTTCTGCTTAAAAACGCGAATTTACAAGCATTTATACGTTTTTGGCTCGCCAATTTAAAAACTACTGGAGATATTGAACTTTTTCAAAAAATCCGATTTCTCATTAAACCAGCGAAGCGAAAAAGCAAGAAATCGTCAATTTCTGGTTAAAAACGCGAATTTACAAGCATATATACGTTTTTGGCTCGCCAACTTAAAAACTACTGGAGATATTGAACTTTTTCAAAAAATCCGATTTCTCATTAAACCAGCGAAGCGAAAAAGCAAGAAATCGTCAATTTCTGCTTAAAAACGCGAATTTACAAGCATTTATACGTTTTTGGCTCGCCAACTGAAAAACTACTGGAGATATTGAACTTTTTCAAAAAATCCGATTTCTCATTAAACCAGCGAAGCGAAAAAGCAAGAAATCGTCAATTTCTGCTTAAAAACGCGAATTTACAAGCATATATACGTTTTTGGCTCGCCAACTTAAAAACTACTGGAGTTATTGTACTTTTTCAAAAAATCCGATTTCTCATTAAACCAGCGAAGCGAAAAAGCAAGAAATCGTCAATTTCTGCTTAAAAACGCGAATTTACAAGCATTTATACGTTTTTGGCTCGCCAACTTAAAAACTACTGGAGATATTGAACTTTTTCAAAAAATCCGATTTCTCATTAAACCAGCGAAGCGAAAAAGCAAGAAATCGTCAATTTCTGCTTAAAAACGCGAATTTACAAGCATTTATACGTTTTTGGCTCGCCAACTTAAAAACTACTGGAGATATTGAACTTTTTCAAAAAATCCGATTTCTCATTAAACCAGCGAAGCGAAAAAGCAAGAAATCGTCAATTTCTGCTTAAAAACGCGAATTTACAAGCATATATACGTTTTTGGCACGCCAACTTAAAAACTACTGGAGTTATTGAACTTTTTCAAAAAATCCGATTTCTCATTAAACCAGCGAAGCGAAAAAGCAAGAAATTGTCAATTTCTGCTTAAAAACGCGAATTTACAAGCATTTATACGTTTTTGGCTCGCCAACTTAAAAACTACTGGTGTTATTGAACTTTTTCAAAAAATCCGATTTCTCATTAAACCACCGAAGCGAAAAAGCAAGAAATCGTCAATTTCTGCTTAAAAATGCGAATTTACAAGCATTTATACGTTTTTGGCTCGCCAACTTAAAAACTACTGGAGATATTGAACTTTTTCAAAAAATCCGATTTCTCATTAAACCAGCGAAGCGAAAAAGCAAGAAATCGTCAATTTCTGCTTAAAAACGCGAATTTACAAGGATATATACGTTTTTGGCTCGCCAACTTAAAAACTACTAGAGATATTGAACTTTTTCAAAAAATCCGATTTCTCATTAAACCAGCGAAGCGAAAAAGCAAGAAATCGTCAATTTCTGCTTAAAAACGCGAATTTACAAGCATTTATACGTTTTTGGCTCGCCAACTTAAAAACTACTGGAGATATTGAACTTTTTAAAAATCCGATTTCTCATTAAACCAGCGAAGCGAAAAAGCAAGAAATCGTCAATTTCTGCTTAAAAACGCGAATTTACAAGCATTTATACGTTTTTGGCTCGCCAACTTAAAAACTACTGGAGACATTGAACTTTTTCAAAAAATCCGATTTCTCATTAAACCAGCGAAGCGAAAAAGCAAGAAATCGTCAATTTCTGCTTAAAAACGCGAATTTACAAGCATATATACGTTTTTGGCTCGCCAACTTAAAAACTACTGGAGATATTGAACTTTTTCAAAAAATCCGATTTCTCATTAAACCAGCGAAGCGAAAAAGCAAGAAATCGTCAATTTCTGCTTAAAAACGCGAATTTACAAGCATTTATACGTTTTTGGCTCGCCAACTTAAAAACTACTGGAGATATTGAACTTTTTCAAAAAATCCGATTTCTCATTAAACCAGCGAAGCGAAAAAGCAAGAAATCGTCAATTTCTGCTTAAAAACGCGAATTTACAAGCATTTATACGTTTTTGGCTCGCCAACTTAAAAACTACTGGAGATATTGAACTTTTTCAAAAAATCCGATTTCTCATTAAACCAGCGAAGCGAAAAAGCAAGAAATCGTCAATTTCTGCTTAAAAACGCGAATTTACAAGCATATATACGTTTTTGGCACGCCAACTTAAAAACTACTGGAGTTATTGAACTTTTTCAAAAAATCCGATTTCTCATTAAACCAGCGAAGCGAAAAAGCAAGAAATTGTCAATTTCTGCTTAAAAACGCGAATTTACAAGCATTTATACGTTTTTGGCTCGCCAACTTAAAAACTACTGGTGTTATTGAACTTTTTCAAAAAATCCGATTTCTCATTAAACCACCGAAGCGAAAAAGCAAGAAATCGTCAATTTCTGCTTAAAAATGCGAATTTACAAGCATTTATACGTTTTTGGCTCGCCAACTTAAAAACTACTGGAGATATTGAACTTTTTCAAAAAATCCGATTTCTCATTAAACCAGCGAAGCGAAAAAGCAAGAAATCGTCAATTTCTGCTTAAAAACGCGAATTTACAAGCATATATACGTTTTTGGCTCGCCAACTTAAAAACTACTAGAGATATTGAACTTTTTCAAAAAATCCGATTTCTCATTAAACCAGCGAAGCGAAAAAGCAAGAAATCGTCAATTTCTGCTTAAAAACGCGAATTTACAAGCATTTATACGTTTTTGGCTCGCCAACTTAAAAACTACTGGAGATATTGAACTTTTTCAAAAAATCCGATTTCTCATTAAACCAGCGAAGCGAAAAAGCAAGAAATCGTCAATTTCTGCTTAAAAACGCGAATTTACAAGCATTTATACGTTTTTGGCTCGCCAACTTAAAAACTACTGGAGATATTGAACTTTTTCAAAAAATCCGATTTCTCATTAAACCAGCGAAGCGAAAAAGCAAGAAATCGTCAATTTCTGCTTAAAAACGCGAATTTACAAGCATTTATACGTTTTTAGCTCGCCAACTTAAAAACTACTGGAGATATTGAACTTTTTCAAAAAATCCGATTTCTCATTAAACCAGCGAAGCGAAAAAGCAAGAAATCGTCAATTTCTGGTTAAAAACGCGAATTTACAAGCATATATACGTTTTTGGCTCGCCAACTTAAAAACTACTGGAGATATTGAACTTTTTCAAAAAATCCGAATTCTCATTAAACCAGCGAAGCGAAAAAGCAAGAAATCGTCAATTTCTGCTTAAAAACGCGAATTTACAAGCATTTATACGTTTTTGGCTCGCCAACTTAAAAACTACTGGAGATATTGAACTTTTTCAAAAAATCCGATTTCTCATTAAACCAGCGAAGCGAAAAAGCAAGAAATCGTCAATTTCTGCTTAAAAACGCGAATTTACAAGCATTTATACGTTTTTGGCTCGATAACTTAAAAACTACTGGAGATATTGAACTTTTTCAAAAAATCCGATTTCTCATTAAATCAGCGAAGCGAAAGAGCAAGAAATCGTCAATTTCTGCTTAAAAACGCGAATTTACAAGCATTTATATGTTTTTGGCTCGCCAACTTAAAAACTACGGGAGATATTGAACTTTTTCAAAAAATCCGATTTCTCATTAAACCAGCGAAGCGAAAAAGCAAGAAATCGTCAATTTCTGCTTAAAAACGCGAATTTACAAGCATATATACGTTTTTGGCTCGCCAACTTAAAAACTACTGGAGTTATTAAACTTTTTCAAAAAATCCGATTTCTCATTAAACCAACGAAGCGAAAAAGCAAGAAATCGTCAATTTCTGCTTATAAACGCGAATTTACAAGCATTTACACGTTTTTGGCTCGCCAACTTAAAAACTACTGGAGATATTGAACTTTTTCAAAAAATCCGATTTCTCATTAAACCAGCGAAGCGAAAAAGCAAGAAATCGTCAATTTCTTCTTAAAAACGCGAATTTACAAGCATATATACGTTTTTGGCTCGCCAACTTAAAAACTACTGGAGATATTGAACTTTTTCAAAAAATCCGATTTCTCATTAAACCAGCGAAGCGAAAAAGCAAGAAATCGTCAATTTCTGCTTAAAAACGCGAATTTACAAGCATTTATACGTTTTTGGCTCGCCAACTTAAAAACTACTGGAGATATTGAACTTTTTCAAAAAATCCGATTTCTCATTAAACCAGCGAAGCGAAAAAGCAAGAAATCGTCAATTTCTGCTTAAAAACGCGAATTTACAAGCTTATATACGTTTTTGGCTCGCCAACTTAAAAACTACTGGAGTTATTGAACTTTTTCAAAAAATCCGATTTCTCATTAAACCAGCGAAGCGAAAAAGCAAGAAATCGTCAATTTCTGCTTAAAAACGCGAATTTACAAGCATTTATAGGTTTTTGGCTCGCCAACTTAAAAACTACTGGAGATATTAAACTTTTTCAAAAAATCCGATTTCTCATTAAACCAGCGAAGCGAAAAAGCAAGAAATCGTCAATTTCTGCTTAAAAACGCGAATTTACAAGCATATATACGTTTTTGGCTCGCCAACTTAAAAACTACTGGAGTTATTGAACTTTTTCAAAAAATCCGATTTCTCATTAAACCAGCGAAGCGAAAAAGCAAGAAATCGTCAATTTCTGCTTAAAAACCCGAATTTAAAAGCATTTATACGTTTTTGGCTCTCCAACTTAAAAACTACTGGAGATATTGAACTTTTTCAAAAAATCCGATTTCTCATTAAACCAGCGAAGCGAAAAAGCAAGAAATCGTCAAATTCTGCTTAAAAACGCGAATTTACAAGCATATATACGTTTTTGGCTCGCCAACTTAAAAACTACTGGAGTTATTGAACTTTTTCAAAAAATCCGATTTCTCATTAAACCAGCGGAGCGAAAAAGCAAGAAATTGTCAATTTCTGCTTAAAAACGCGAATTTACAAGCATTTATACGTTTTTGGCTCGCCAACTTAAAAACTACTGGAGATATTGAACTTTTTCAAAAAATCCGATTTCTCATTAAACCAGCGAAGCGATAAAGCAAGAAATCGTCAATTTCTGCTTAAAAACGCGAATTTACAAGCATTTATACGTTTTTGGCTCGCCAACTTAAAAACTACTGGAGATATTGAACTTTTTCAAAAAATCCGATTTCTCATTAAACCAGCGAAGCAAAAAAGCAAGAAATCGTCAATTTCTGCTTAAAAACGCGAATTTACAAGCATTTATACGTTTTTGGCTCGCCAACTTAAAAACTACTGGAGATATTAAACTTTTTCAAAAAATCCGATTTCTCATTAAACCAGCGAAGCGAAAAAGCAAGAAATCGTCAATTTCTGCTTAAAAACGCGAATTTACAAGCATATATACGTTTTTGGCTCGCCAACTTAAAAACTACTGGAGATATAGAACTTTTTCAAAAAATCCGATTTCTCATTAAACCAGCGAAGCGAAAAAGCAAGAAATCGTCAATTTCTGCTTAAAAACGCGAATTTACAAGCATTTATACGTTTTTGGCTCGCCAACTCAAAAACTACTGGAGATATTGAACTTTTTCAAAAAATCCGATTTCTCATTAAACCAGCGAAGCGAAAAAGCAAGAAATCGTCAATTTCTGCTTAAAAACGCGAATTTACAAGCATTTATACGTTTTTGGCTCGCCAACTTAAAAACTACTGGAGATATTGAACTTTTTCAAAAAATCCGATTTCTCATTAAACCAGCGAAGCGAAAAAGCAAAAAATGGTCAATTTCTGCTTAAAAACGCGAATTTACAAGCATATATACGTTTTTGGCTCGCCAACTTAAAAACTACTGGAGTTATTGAACTTTTTCAAAAAATCCGATTTCTCATTAAACCAGCGAAGCGAAAAAGCAAGAAATCGTCAATTTCTGCTTAAAAACGCGAATTTACAAGCATTTATACGTTTTTGGCTCGCCAACTTAAAAACTACTGGAGATATTGAACTTTTTCAAAAAATCCGATTTCTCATTAAACCAGCGAAGCGAAAAAGCAAGAAATCGTCAATTTCTGCTTAAAAAAGCGAATTTACAAATATATATACGTTTTTGGCTCGCCAACTTAAAAACTACTGGAGATATTAAACTTTTTCAAAAAATCCGATTTCTAATTAAACCAGCGAAGCGAAAAAGCAAGAAATCGTCAATTTCTGCTTAAAAACGCAAATTTACAAGCATTTGTACGTTTTTGGCTCGCCAACTTAAAAACTACTGGAGATATGGAACTTTTTCAAAAAATCCGATTTCTCATTAAACCAGCGAAGCGAAAAAGCAAGAAATCGTCAATTTCTGCTTAAAAACGCGAATTTACAAGCATTTATACGTTTTTGGCTCGCCAACTTAAAAACTACAGGAGAAATTGAACTTTTTCAAAAAATCCGATTTCTCATTAAACCAGCGAAGCGAAAAAGCAAGAAATCGTCAATTTCTGCTTAAAAACGCGAATTTACAAGCATTTATACGTTTTTGGCTCGCCAACTTAAAAACTACTGGAGATATTGAACTTTTTCAAAAAATCCGATTTCTCATTAAACCAGCGAAGCGAAAAAACAAGAAATCGTCAATTTCTGCTTAAAAACGCGAATTTACAAGCATTTATAGGTTTTTCACTCGCCAACTTAAAAAATACTGGAGATATTGAACTTTTTCAAAAAATCCGATTTCTCATTAAACCAGCGACGCGAAAAAGCAAGAAATCGTCAATTTCTGCTTAAAAACGCGAATTTACAAGCATTTATACGTTTTTGGCTCGCCAACTTAAAAACTACTGGAGATATTGAACTTTTTCAAAAAATCCGATTTCTCATTAAACCAGCGAAGCGAAAAAGCAAGAAATCGTCAATTTCTGCTTAAAAACGCGAATTTACAAGCATATATACGTTTTTGGCTCGCCAACTTAAAAACTACTGGAGATATTGAACTTTTTTAAAAATCCGATTTCTCATTAAACCAGCGAAGCGAAAAAGCAAGAAATCGTCAATTTCTGCTTAAAAACGCGAATTTACAAGCATTTATACGTTTTCGGCTCGCCAACTTAAAAACTACTGGAGATATTGAACTTTTTCAAAAAATCCGATTTCTCATTAAACCAGCGAAGCGAAAAAGCAAGAAATCGTCAATTTCTGCTTAAAAACGCGAATTTACAAGCATTTATACGTTTTTTCCTCGCCAACTTAAAAACTACTGGAGATATTAAACTTTTTCAAAAAATCCGATTTCTCATTAAACCAGCGAAGCGAAAAAGCAAAAAATCGTCAATTTCTGCTTAAAAACGCGAATTTACAAGCATATATACGTTTTTGGCTCGCCAACTTAAAAACTACTGGAGATATAGAACTTTTTCAAAAAATCCGATTTCTCATTAAACCAGCGAAGCGAAAAAGCAAGAAATCGTCAATTTCTGCTTAAAAACGCGAATTTACAAGCATTTATACGTTTTTGGCTCGCCAACTTAAAAACTACTGGAGATATTGAACTTTTTCAAAAAATCCGATTTCTCATTAAACCAGCGAAGCGAAAAAGCAAGAAATCGTCAATTTCTGCTTAAAAACGCGAATTTACAAGCATTTATACGTTTTTGGCTCGCCAACTTAAAAACTACTGGAGATATTGAACTTTTTCAAAAAATCCGCTTTCTCATTAAACCAGCGAAGCGAAAAAGCAAAAAATCGTCAATTTCTGCTTAAAAACGCGAATTTACAAGCATATATACGTTTTTGGCTCGCCAACTTAAAAACTACTGGAGTTATTGAACTTTTTCAAAAAATCCGATTTCTCATTAAACCAGCGAAGCGAAAAAGCAAGAAATCGTCAATTTCTGCTTAAAAACGCGAATTTACAAGCATTTATACGTTTTTGGCTCGCCAACTTAAAAACTACTGAAGATATTGAACTTTTTCAAAAAATCCGATTTCTCATTAAACCAGCGAAGCGAAAAAGCAAGAAATCGTCAATTTCTGCTTAAAAAAGCGAATTTACAAATATATATACGTTTTTGGCTCGCCAACTTAAAAACTACTGGAGATATTAAACTTTTTCAAAAAATCCGATTTCTAATTAAACCAGCGAAGCGAAAAAGCAAGAAATCGTCAATTTCTGCTTAAAAACGCGAATTTACAAGCATTTGTACGTTTTTGGCTCGCCAACTTAAAAACTACTGGAGATATTGAACTTTTTCAAAAAATCCGATTTCTCATTAAACCAGCGAAGCGAAAAAGCAAGAAATCGTCAATTTCTGCTTAAAAACGCGAATTTACAAGCATTTATACGTTTTTGGCTCGCCAACTTAAAAACTGCTGGAGAAATTGAACTTTTTCAAAAAATCCGATTTCTCATTAAACCAGCGAAGCGAAAAAGCAAGAAATCGTCAATTTCTGCTTAAAAACGCGAATTTACAAGCATTTGTACGTTTTTGGCTCGCCAACTTAAAAACTACTGGAGATATTGAACTTTTTCAAAAAATCCGATTTCTCATTAAACCAGCGAAGCGAAAAAGCAAGAAATCGTCAATTTCTGCTTAAAAACGCGAATTTACAAGCATTTATACGTTTTTTCCTCGCCAACTTAAAAACTACTGGAGATATTAAACTTTTTCAAAAAATCCGATTTCTCATTAAACCAGCGAAGCGAAAAAGCAAGAAATCGTCAATTTCTGCTTAAAAACGCGAATTTACAAGCATATATACGTTTTTGGCTCGCCAACTTAAAAACTACTGGAGATATAGAACTTTTTCAAAAAATCCGATTTCTCATTAAACCAGCGAAGCGAAAAAGCAAGAAATCGTCAATTTCTGCTTAAAAACGCGAATTTACAAGCATTTATACGTTTTCGGCTCGCCAACTTAAAAACTACTGGAGATATTGAACTTTTTCAAAAAATCCGATTTCTCATTAAACCAGCGAAGCGAAAAAGCAAGAAATCGTCAATTTCTGCTTAAAAACGCGAATTTACAAGCATTTATACGTTTTTTCCTCGCCAACTTAAAAACTACTGGAGATATTAAACTTTTTCAAAAAATCCGATTTCTCATTAAACCAGCGAAGCGAAAAAGCAAAAAATCGTCAATTTCTGCTTAAAAACGCGAATTTACAAGCATATATACGTTTTTGGCTCGCCAACTTAAAAACTACTGGAGATATAGAACTTTTTCAAAAAATCCGATTTCTCATTAAACCAGCGAAGCGAAAAAGCAAGAAATCGTCAATTTCTGCTTAAAAACGCGAATTTACAAGCATTTATACGTTTTTGGCTCGCCAACTTAAAAACTACTGGAGATATTGAACTTTTTCAAAAAATCCGATTTCTCATTAAACCAGCGAAGCGAAAAAGCAAGAAATCGTCAATTTCTGCTTAAAAACGCGAATTTACAAGCATTTATACGTTTTTGGCTCGCCAACTTAAAAACTACTGGAGATATTGAACTTTTTCAAAAAATCCGCTTTCTCATTAAACCAGCGAAGCGAAAAAGCAAAAAATCGTCAATTTCTGCTTAAAAACGCGAATTTACAAGCATATATACGTTTTTGGCTCGCCAACTTAAAAACTACTGGAGTTATTGAACTTTTTCAAAAAATCCGATTTCTCATTAAACCAGCGAAGCGAAAAAGCAAGAAATCGTCAATTTCTGCTTAAAAACGCGAATTTACAAGCATTTATACGTTTTTGGCTCGCCAACTTAAAAACTACTGAAGATATTGAACTTTTTCAAAAAATCCGATTTCTCATTAAACCAGCGAAGCGAAAAAGCAAGAAATCGTCAATTTCTGCTTAAAAAAGCGAATTTACAAATATATATACGTTTTTGGCTCGCCAACTTAAAAACTACTGGAGATATTAAACTTTTTCAAAAAATCCGATTTCTAAT
Organism: Clivina fossor; assembly: GCA_963966155.1. Lineage (NCBI taxonomy): Eukaryota > Metazoa > Arthropoda > Insecta > Coleoptera > Carabidae > Clivina > Clivina fossor. The sequence goes on from CAWYQG010000234.1 coordinate 112,523, forward strand.
TAAACCAGCGAAGCGAAAAAGCAAGAAATCGTCAATTTCTGCTTAAAAACGCGAATTTACAAGCATTTGTACGTTTTTGGCTCGCCAACTTAAAAACTACTGGAGATATTGAACTTTTTCAAAAAATCCGATTTCTCATTAAACCAGCGAAGCGAAAAAGCAAGAAATCGTCAATTTCTGCTTAAAAACGCGAATTTACAAGCATTTATACGTTTTTGGCTCGCCAACTTAAAAACTGCTGGAGAAATTGAACTTTTTCAAAAAATCCGATTTCTCATTAAACCAGCGAAGCGAAAAAGCAAGAAATCGTCAATTTCTGCTTAAAAACGCGAATTTACAAGCATTTGTACGTTTTTGGCTCGCCAACTTAAAAACTACTGGAGATATTGAACTTTTTCAAAAAATCCGATTTCTCATTAAACCAGCGAAGCGAAAAAGCAAGAAATCGTCAATTTCTGCTTAAAAACGCGAATTTACAAGCATTTATACGTTTTTTCCTCGCCAACTTAAAAACTACTGGAGATATTAAACTTTTTCAAAAAATCCGATTTCTCATTAAACCAGCGAAGCGAAAAAGCAAGAAATCGTCAATTTCTGCTTAAAAACGCGAATTTACAAGCATATATACGTTTTTGGCTCGCCAACTTAAAAACTACTGGAGATATAGAACTTTTTCAAAAAATCCGATTTCTCATTAAACCAGCGAAGCGAAAAAGCAAGAAATCGTCAATTTCTGCTTAAAAACGCGAATTTACAAGCATTTATACGTTTTTGGCTCGCCAACTTAAAAACTACTGGAGATATTGAACTTTTTCAAAAAATCCGATTTCTCATTAAACCAGCGAAGCGAAAAAGCAAAAAATCGTCAATTTCTGCTTAAAAACGCGAATTTACAAGCATATATACGTTTTTGGCTCGCCAACTTAAAAACTACTGGAGTTATTGAACTTTTTCAAAAAATCCGATTTCTCATTAAACCAGCGAAGCGAAAAAGCAAGAAATCGTCAATTTCTGCTTAAAAACGCGAATTTACAAGCATTTATACGTTTTTGGCTCGCCAACTTAAAAACTACTGAAGATATTGAACTTTTTCAAAAAATCCGATTTCTCATTAAACCAGCGAAGCGAAAAAGCAAGAAATCGTCAATTTCTGCTTAAAAAAGCGAATTTACAAATATATATACGTTTTTGGCTCGCCAACTTAAAAACTACTGGAGATATTAAACTTTTTCAAAAAATCCGATTTCTAATTAAACCAGCGAAGCGAAAAAGCAAGAAATCGTCAATTTCTGCTTAAAAACGCGAATTTACAAGCATTTGTACGTTTTTGGCTCGCCAACTTAAAAACTACTGGAGATATTGAACTTTTTCAAAAAATCCGATTTCTCATTAAACCAGCGAAGCGAAAAAGCAAGAAATCGTCAATTTCTGCTTAAAAACGCGAATTTACAAGCATTTATACGTTTTTGGCTCGCCAACTTAAAAACTACTGGAGAAATTGAACTTTTTCAAAAAATCCGATTTCTCATTAAACCAGCGAAGCGAAAAAGCAAGAAATCGTCAATTTCTGCTTAAAAACGCGAATTTACAAGCATTTGTACGTTTTTGGCTCGCCAACTTAAAAACTACTGGAGATATTGAACTTTTTCAAAAAATCCGATTTCTCATTAAACCAGCGAAGCGAAAAAGCAAGAAATCGTCAATTTCTGCTTAAAAACGCGAATTTACAAGCATTTATACGTTTTTCACTCGCCAACTTAAAAAATACTGGAGATATTGAACTTTTTCAAAAAATCCGATTTCTCATTAAACCAGCGACGCGAAAAAGCAAGAAATCGTCAATTTCTGCTTAAAAACGCGAATTTACAAGCATTTATACGTTTTTGGCTCGCCAACTTAAAACTACTGGAGATATTGAACTTTTTCAAAAATCCGATTTCTCATTAAACCAGCGAAGCGAAAAAGCAAGAAATCGTCAATTTCTGCTTAAAAACGCGAATTTACAAGCATATATAAGTTTTTGGTTCGCCAACTTAAAAACTACTGGAGATATTGAACTTTTTTAAAAAATCCGATTTCTCATTAAACCAGCGAAGCGAAAAAGCAAGAAATCGTCAATTTCTGCTTAAAAACGCGAATTTACAAGCATTTATACGTTTTCGGCTCGCCAACTTAAAAACTACTGGAGATATTGAACTTTTTCAAAAATCCGATTTCTCATTAAACCAGCGAAGCGAAAAAGCAAGAAATCGTCAATTTCTGCTTAAAAACGCGAATTTACAAGCATTTATACGTTTTTGGCTCGCCAACTTAAAAACTACTGGAGATATAGAACTTTTTCAAAGATCCGATTTCTCATTAAACCAGCGAAGCGAAAAAGCAAGAAATCGTCAATTTCTGCTTTAAAAACGCAAATTTACAAGCATATATACGTTTTTGGCTCGCCAACTTAAAAACTACTGGAGATATTGAACTTTTTCAAAAAATCCGATTTCTCATTAAACCAGCGAAGCGAAAAAGCAAGAAATCGTCAATTTCTGCTTAAAACGCGAATTTACAAGCATTTATACGTTTTTGGCTCGCCAACTTAAAAACTACTGGAGATATTGAACTTTTTCAAAAAATCCGATTTCTCATTAAATCAGCGAAGCGAAAAAGCAAGAAATCGTCAATTTCTGCTTAAAAACGCGAATTTACAAGCATATATACGTTTTTGGCTCGCCAATTTAAAAACTACTGAAGTTATTGAACTTTTTCAAAAAATCCGATTTCTCATTAAACCAGCGAAGCGAAAAAGCAAGAAATCGTCAATTTCTGCTTAAAAACGCGAATTTACAAGCATTTATACGTTTTTGGCTCGTCAACTTAAAAACTACTGGAGATATTGAACTTTTTCAAAAAATCCGATTTCTCATTAAACCAGCGAAGCGAAAAAGCAAGAAATCGTCAATTTTTGCTTAAAAACGCGAATTTACAAGCATTTATACGTTTTTGGCTCGCCAACTTAAAAACTACTGGAGATATTGAACTTTTTCAAAAAATCCGATTTCTCATTAAACCAGCGAAGCGAAAAAGCAAAAAATCGTCAATTTCTGCTTAAAAACGCGAATTTACAAGCATATATACGTTTTTGGCTCGCCAACTTAAAAACTACTGGAGATATTGAACTTTTTCAAAAAATCCGATTTCTCATTAAACCAGCGAAGCGAAAAAGCAAGAAACCGTCAATTTCTGCTTAAAAACGCGAATTTACAAGCATTTATACGTTTTTGGCTCGCCAACTTAAAAACTACTGGAGATATTGAACTTTTTCAAAAAATCCGATTTCTCATTAAACCAGCGAAGCGAAAAAGCAAGAAATCGTCAATTTCTGCTTAAAAACGCGAATTTACAAGCAATATATGCTTGTAAATTCGCGTTTTTAAGCAGAAATTGACGATTTCTTGCTTTTTCGCTTCGCTGGTTTAATGAGAAGTCGGATTTTTTGAAAAAGTTCAATATAAAAGTTCAAAAACGTATATACGTTTTTGGCTCGCCAACTTAAAAACTACTAGAGATATTGAACTTTTTCAAAAAATCCGATTTCTCATTAAACCAGCGAAGCGAAAAAGCAAGAAATCGTCAATTTCTGCTTAAAAACGCGAATTTACAAGCATTTATACGTTTTTGGCTCGCCAACATAAAAACTACTGGAGATATTGAACTTTTTCAAAAAATCCGATTTCTCATTAAACCAGCGAAGCGAAAAAGCAAGAAATCGTCAATTTCTGCTTAAAAACGCGAATTTACAAGGATTTATACGTTTTTGGCTCGCCAACTTAAAAACTACTGGAGATATTGAACTTTTTCAAAAAATCCGATTTCTCATTAAACCAGCGAAGCGAAAAAGCAAGAAATCGTCAATTTCTGCTTAAAAACGCGAATTTACAAATATATATACGTTTTTGGCTCGCCAACTTAAAAACTACTGGAGATATTGAACTTTTTCAAAAAATCCGATTTCTCATTAAACCAGCGAAGCGAAAAAGCAAGAAATCGTCAATTTCTGCTTAAAAACGCGAATTTACAAGCATTTGTACGTTGTTGGCTCGCCAACTTAAAAACTACTGGAGATATTGAACTTTTTCAAAAAATCCGATTTCTCATTAAACCAGCGAAGCGAAAAAGCAAGAAATCGTCAATTTCTGCTTAAAAACGCAAATTTACAAGCATTTATACGTTTTTGGCTCGCCAACTTAAAAACTACTGGAGATATTGAACTTTTTCAAAAAATCCGATTTCTCATTAAACCAGCGAAGCCAAAAAGCAAGAAATCGTCAATTTCTGCTTAAAAACGCGAATTTACAAGCATATATACGTTTTTGGCTCGCCAACTTAAAAACTACTGGAGATATTGAACTTTTTCAAAAAATCCGATTTCTCATTAAACCAGCGAAGCAAAAAAGCAAGAAATCGTCAATTTCTGCTTAAAAACGCAAATTTACAAGCATTTATACGTTTTTGGCTCGCCAACTTAAAAACTACTGGAGATACTGAACTTTTTCAAAAAATCCGATTTCTCATTAAACCAGCGAAGCGAAAAAGCAAGAAATCGTCAATTTCTGCTTAAAAACGCGAATTTACAAGCATTTATACGTTTTTGGCTCGCCAACTTAAAAACTACTGGAGATATTGAACTTTTTCAAAAAATCCGATTTCTCATTAAACCAGCGAAGCGTAAAAGCAAGAAATCGTCAATTTCTGCTTAAAAACGCGAATTTACAAGCATTTATACGTTTTTGGCTCGCCAACTTAAAAACTACTGGAGATATTGAACTTTTTCAAAAAATCCGATTTCTCATTAAACCAGCGAAGCGAAAAAGCTAGAAATCGTCAATTTCTGCTTAAAAACGCGAATTTACAAGCATATGTACGTTTTTGGCTCGCCAACTTAAAAACTACTGGAGATATTGAACTTTTTTAAAAAATCCGATTTCTCATTAAACCAGCGAAGCGAAAAAGCAAGAAATCGTCAATTTCTGCTTAAAAACGCGAATTTACAAGCATTTATACGTTTTTGGCTCGCCAACATAAAAACTACTGGAGATATTGAACTTTTTCAAAAAATCCGATTTCTCATTAAACCAGCGAAGCGAAAAAGCAAGAAATCGTCAATTTCTGCTTAAAAACGCGAATTTACAAGCATTTATACGTTTTTGGCTCGCCAACTTAAAAACTACTGGAGATATTGAACTTTTTCAAAAAATCCGATTTCTCATTAAACCAGCGAAGCGAAAAAGCAAGAAATTGTCAATTTCTGCTTAAAAACGCGAATTTACAAGCATATATACGTTTTTGGCTCGCCAACTTAAAAACTACTGGAGATATTGAACTTTTTCAAAAAATCCGATTTCTCATTAAACCAGCGAAGCGAAAAAGCAAGAAATCGTCAATTTCTGCTTAAAAACGCGAATTTACAAGCATTTATACGTTTTTGGCTCGCCAACTTAAAAACTACTGGAGATATTGAACTTTTTCAAAAAATCCGATTTCTCATTAAACCAGCGAAGCGAAAAAGCAAGAAATCGTCAATTTCGGCTTAAAAACGCGAATTTACAAGCATTTATACGTTTTTGGCTCGCCAACTTAAAAACTACTGGAGATATTGTACTTTTTCAAAAAATCCGATTTCTCATTAAACCAGCGAAGCGAAAAAGCAAGAAATCGTCAATTTCTGCTTAAAAACGCGAAATTACAAGCATTTATACGTTTTTGGCTCGCCAACTTAAAAACTACTGGAGATATTGAACTTTTTCAAAAAATCCGATTTCTTATTAAACCAGCGAAGCGAAAAAGCAAGAAATCGACAATTTCTGCTTAAAAACGCGAATTTACAAGCATTTATACGTTTTTGGCTCGCCAACTTAAAAACTACTGGAGTTATTGAACTTTTTCAAAAAATCCGATTTCTCATTAAACCAGCGAAGCGAAAAAGCAAGAAATCGTCAATTTCTGCTTAAAACGCGAATTTACAAGCATTTATACGTTTTTGGCTCGCCAACTTAAAAACTACTGGAGATATTGAACTTTTTCAAAAAATCCGATTTTTCATTAAACCAGCGAAGCGAAAAAGCAAGAAATCGTCAATTTCTGCTTAAAAACGCGAATTTACAAGCATATATAGGTTTTTGGCTCGCCAATTTAAAAACTACTGGAGATATTGAACTTTTTCAAAAAATCCGATTTCTCATTAAACCAGCGAAGCGAAAAAGCAAGAAATCGTCAATTTCTGCTTAAAAACGCGAATTTACAAGGATTTATACGTTTTTGGCTCGCCAACTTAAAAACTACTGGAGATATTGAACTTTTTCAAAACATCCGATTTCTCATTAAACCAGCGAAGCGAAAAAGCAAGAAATCGTCAATTTCTGCTTAAAAACGCGAATTTACAAATATATATACGTTTTTGGCTCGCCAACTTAAAAACTACTGGAGATATTGAACTTTTTCAAAAAATCCGATTTCTCATTAAACCAGCGAAGCGAAAAAGCAAGAAATCGTCAATTTCTGCTTAAAAACGCGAATTTACAAGCATTTGTACGTTGTTGGCTCGCCAACTTAAAAACTACTGGAGATATTGAACTTTTTAAAAAAATCCGATTTCTCATTAAACCAGCGAAGCGAAAAAGCAAGAAATCGTCAATTTCTGCTTAAAAACGCAAATTTACAAGCATTTATACGTTTTTGGCTCGCCAACTTAAAAACTACTGGAGATATTGAACTTTTTCAAAAAATCCGATTTCTCATTAAACCAGCGAAGCCAAAAAGCAAGAAATCGTCAATTTCTGCTTAAAAACGCGAATTTACAAGCATATATACGTTTTTGGCTCGCCAACTTAAAAACTACTGGAGATATTGAACTTTTTCAAAAAATCCGATTTCTCATTAAACCAGCGAAGCAAAAAAGCAAGAAATCGTCAATTTCTGCTTAAAAACGCAAATTTACAAGCATTTATACGTTTTTGGCTCGCCAACTTAAAAACTACTGGAGATACTGAACTTTTTCAAAAAATCCGATTTCTCATTAAACCAGCGAAGCGAAAAAGCAAGAAATCGTCAATTTCTGCTTAAAAACGCGAATTTACAAGCATTTATACGTTTTTGGCTCGCCAACTTAAAAACTACTGGAGATATTGAACTTTTTCAAAAAATCCGATTTCTCATTAAACCAGCGAAGCGTAAAAGCAAGAAATCGTCAATTTCTGCTTAAAAACGCGAATTTACAAGCATTTATACGTTTTTGGCTCGCCAACTTAAAAACTACTGGAGATATTGAACTTTTTCAAAAAATCCGATTTCTCATTAAACCAGCGAAGCGAAAAAGCAAGAAATCGTCAATTTCTGCTTAAAAACGCGAATTTACAAGCATATATACGTTTTTGGCTCGCCAACTTAAAAACTACTGGAGATATTGAACTTTTTTAAAAATCCGATTTCTCATTAAACCAGCGAAGCGAAAAAGCAAGAAATCGTCAATTTCTGCTTAAAAACGCGAATTTACAAGCATTTATACGTTTTTGGCTCGCCAACATAAAAACTACTGGAGATATTGAACTTTTTCAAAAAATCCGATTTCTCATTAAACCAGCGAAGCGAAAAAGCAAGAAATCGTCAATTTCTGCTTAAAAACGCGAATTTACAAGCATTTATACGTTTTTGGCTCGCCAACTTAAAAACTACTGGAGATATTGAACTTTTTCAAAAAATCCGATTTCTCATTAAACCAGCGAAGCGAAAAAGCAAGAAATTGTCAATTTCTGCTTAAAAACGCGAATTTACAAGCATATATACGTTTTTGGCTCGCCAACTTAAAAACTACTGGAGATATTGAACTTTTTCAAAAAATCCGATTTCTCATTAAACCAGCGAAGCGAAAAAGCAAGAAATCGTCAATTTCTGCTTAAAAACGCGAATTTACAAGCATTTATACGTTTTTGGCTCGCCAACTTAAAAACTACTGGAGATATTGAACTTTTTCAAAAAATCCGATTTCTCATTAAACCAGCGAAGCGAAAAAGCAAGAAATCGTCAATTTCGGCTTAAAAACGCGAATTTACAAGCATTTATACGTTTTTGGCTCGCCAACTTAAAAACTACTGGAGATATTGTACTTTTTCAAAAAATCCGATTTCTCATTAAACCAGCGAAGCGAAAAAGCAAGAAATCGTCAATTTCTGCTTAAAAACGCGAAATTACAAGCATTTATACGTTTTTGGCTCGCCAACTTAAAAACTACTGGAGATATTGAACTTTTTCAAAAAATCCGATTTCTCATTAAACCAGCGAAGCGAAAAAGCAAGAAATCGACAATTTCTGCTTAAAAACGCGAATTTACAAGCATATATACGTTTTTGGCTCGCCAACTTAAAAACTACTGGAGTTATTGAACTTTTTCAAAAAATCCGATTTCTCATTAAACCAGCGAAGCGAAAAAGCAAGAAATCGTCAATTTCTGCTTAAAACGCGAATTTACAAGCATTTATACGTTTTTGGCTCGCCAACTTAAAAACTACTGGAGATATTGAACTTTTTCAAAAAATCCGATTTTTCATTAAACCAGCGAAGCGAAAAAGCAAGAAATCGTCAATTTCTGCTTAAAAACGCGAATTTACAAGCATATATACGTTTTTCTCTCGCCAACTTAAAAACTACTGGAGATATTGAACTTTTTCAAAAAATCCGATTTCTCATTAAACCAGCGAAGCGAAAAAGCAAGAAATCGTCAATTTCTGTTTAAAAACGCGAATTTACAAGCATTTATACGTTTTTGGCTCGCCAACTTAAAAACTACTGGAGATATTGAACTTTTTCAAAAAATCCGATTTCTCATTAAACCAGCGAAGCGAAAAAGCAAGAAATCGTCAATTTCTGCTTAAAAACGCGAATTTACAAGCATTTATACGTTTTTGGGTCGCCAAATTAAAAACTACTGGAGATATTGAATTTTTCAAAAAATCCGATTTCTCATTAAACCAGCGAAGCGAAAAAGCAAGAAATCGTCAATTTCTGCTTAAAAACGCAAATTTACAAGCATTTATACGTTTTTGACTCGCCAACTTAAAAACTACTGGAGATATTAAACTTTTTCAAAAAATCCGATTTCTCATTAAACCAGCGAAGCGAAAAAGCAAGAAATCGTCAATTTCTGCTTAAAAACACGAATTTACAAGCATATATACGTTTTTGGCTCGCCAACTTAAAAACTACTGGAGTTATTGAACTTTTTCAAAAAATCCGATTTCTCATTAAACCAGCGAAGCGAAAAAGCAAGAAATCGTCAATTTCTGCTTAAAAACGCGAATTTACAAGCATTTATACGTTTTTGGCTCGCCAACTTAAAAACTACTGGAGATATTGAACTTTTTCAAAAAATCCGATTTCTCATTAAACCAGCGAAGCGAAAAAGCAAGAAATCGTCAATTTCTGCTTAAAAACGCGAATTTACAAGCATTTATACGTTTTTGGCTCGTCAACTTAAAAACTACTGGAGATATTGAACTTTTTCAAAAAATCCGATTTCTCATTAAACCAGCGAAGCGAAAAAGCAAGAAATCGTCAATTTCTGCTTAAAAACGCGAATTTACAAGCATTTATACGTTTTTGGCTCGCCAACTTAAAAACTACTGGAGATATTGAACTTTTTCAAAAAATCCGATTTCTCATTAAACCAGCGAAGCGAAAAAGCAAGAAATCGTCAATTTCTGCTTAAAAACGCAAATTTACAAGCATATATACGTTTTTGGCTCGCCAACTTAAAAACTACTGGAGTTATTGAACTTTTTCAAAAAATCCGATTTCTCATTAAACCAGCGAAGCGAAAAAGCAAGAAATCGTCAATTTCTGCTTAAAAACGCGAATTTACAAGCATTTATACGTTTTTGGCTCGCCAACTTAAAAACTACTGGAGATATTGAACTTTTTCAAAAAATCCGATTTCTCATTAAACCAGCGAAGCGAAAAAGCAAGAAATCGTCAATTTCTGCTTAAAAACGCGAATTTACAAGCATATTGTAACGTGAATTTGAATTCGTGTCGGGGCAGTCCGAACAGTATTGGAAATGTTATAAAAATAACCACCATATTTGCGATTGTATTTTTGACTAGTATTTATTTACAACATTTAAACACTAAATAACAATAACTGTACAACAACAATGGTTAGCCGAGCGGAGCTAAACAAACAATTACACTATTTACATTACTTATAATTAATCTTACACTTATCGGACTGACATTAACACAACTTATGAACTAACACCATATTCACTTATACTCGCACACATTTATATCTACCTATTTATATCACTATTTATATCACACTATTATTTATTTCAACGAGCCATCACCACCGACCCATTACTATTAGATCGATTACTAGATCTAACCAGATCGGCGCTTCAATGATGACTGCTTGAACTGGTGGCCCGTAGCGCTTAATATAGGCCGGCAACCAAACCTACTCGAATGCTCTCGTGTTTTCTAGAAGCCTAACTAGATATTTCCACACATACATACCTACACAGCGCACACCGACATTACGTCATTACATAAACACGATCTAATAGCGTGCCTCACTGCACGTATACACACACACACACATGTGCACTCACACACACATGCAAACATAACTACTTATGCATTCTCAGTTTTGTTACACTGCCTCCTTCTTAAGACTGTTCCGTCCCGGAACACGCTTGCTCCATCATAGGAGGATATTTTGGGTGTCCGCAAAAATCTCCGCATGCTGGTTCTCCTGCAGCACTATCTTCAGGACCAGCCACCAGTCCAGCGGCTTCTCTGGCTTCAACCGTGCGGTCGGATCTCAACTCGCCAATCCCGACATGCCCCAGCATGTATTTGACGTTCTCCAGTTGACCAATCCGATCCGCAACCTTGCCTCGGACTATCAGTACTATGATGCCGTCCTTTTTCGAGAGTGGTACTCCCTGGCCTTTCCGTTACGAACAATTACTGACTGAAGAATTTTCCTGAGCAGATCTACACCCGGCATGCGCCCAGCATACCCTCAACCTGCTCCACTTCAGTCCTCTCAGCCCGTAACCTGCCTCGGACCCCTCCGCATCATGACACAATCTTTTCTCGAGAATCCGTCCTGAATACTCCCGCAGTGCTTTCTCATCTTCTACTGCATGCAATCTTCACCGCCAAGTTTTTCGTTGGCTAGTGACAGCCAACTACGGACATCCACTTGCCGACCGGCGTGATGTTAGATGCCGGCAAGAACCCAGAATACTATCTTCATTCATACGCCGCGATCATAACATTCTGATCGCGTAGTGACAGCATCTTGCCCAAGAAATCACAGCTGCTGCTTCAGATATTTCAACCGAAACATCTACTTGCTTCCAATGACTACAGTGCCTCTCTTTTCCACAATCTTCTACAACTATCTGACCAGCATCCAGATCTTCAACGACCGATGACCCATCAATCCTCGAACAACCAGAACACTTTCGTTGTGTATAGATCGAAGAATTTGAGTGAGGATGTCTACACCGCATGCCCCAAGCATACATCGACCATCCTCCACTCCGATCCATCCAGTCCGCTGTGTTCCATGAACGACCATGTCATCGCCTCGTTGCCCATCAGCCCCACTTTATTCCAAGTTGTGGAACCACTGTACTCAGCCATCATTGGAACTTGTTTCAACCGCAGCACTGTCTTTCTGATGTTTTCATTCTTCATCTTTCTTGGCACAATTATCACTGTCACTAACATTTTCGCAACAATACCAGTTGCAAGCACACACACAACAATGCCAGTCCGATCATTCCTATCACAGTGTAGATACTAACTTAAAACTATATACACACATAACAAAATACTCGACTTACTGATAAAAATCATTTATACAATATTCAAACTATCATTCAACTGAAATTACAACCATCAGCAAATCGAGCTTACATTGTCCAACAATCGCAAATACTCGCCTTCATTCCAATACTGCTCAAAACATACCCCTCACACCTGACACCAGTGTAACGTGAATTTGAATTCGTGTCGGGGCAGTCCGAACAGTATTGGAAATGTTATAAAAATAACCACCATATTTGCGATTGTATTTTTGACTAGTATTTATTTACAACACTTAAACACTAAATAACAATAACTGTACAACAACAATGGTTAGCCGAGCGGAGCTAAACAAACAATTACACTATTTACATTACTTATAATTAATCTTACACTTATCGGACTGACATTAACACAACTTATGAACTAACACCATATTTACTTATACTCGCACACATTTATATCTACCTATTTATATCACTATTTATATCACACTATTATTTATTTCAACGAGCCATCACCACCGACACATTACTATTAGATCGATTACTAGATCTAACCAGATCGGCGCTTCAATGATGACTGCTTGAGCTGGTGCCCCGTAGCGCTTAATATAGGACGGCAACCAAACCTACTCGAATGCTCTCGTGTTTTCTAGAAGCCTAACTAGATATTTCCACACATACATACCTACACAGCGCACACCGACATTACGTCATCACATAAACACGATCTAATAGCGTGCCTCACTGCACGTATACACACACACACACACATGTGCACTCACACACACATGCAAACATAACTACTTATGCATTCTCAGTTTTGTTACAATATATACGTTTTTGGCTCGCCAACTTAAAAACTACTGGAGTTATTGAACTTTTTCAAAAGGTCCGATTTCTCATTAAACCAGCGAAGCGAAAAAGCAAGAAATCGTCAATTTCTGCTTAAAAACGCGAATTTACAAGCATTTATACGTTTTTGGCTCGCCAACTTAAAAACTACTGGAGATATTAAACTTTTTCAAAAAATCCGATTTCTCATTAAACCAGCGAAGCGAAAAAGCAAGAAATCGTCAATTTCTGCTTAAAAACGCGAATTTACAAGCATATATACGTTTTTGGCTCGCCAACTTAAAAACTACTGGAGTTATTGAACTTTTTCAAAAAATCCGATTTCTCATTAAACCAGCGAAGCGAAAAAGCAAGAAATCGTCAATTTCTGCTTAAAAACGCGAATTCACAAGCATATATACGTTTTTGGCTCGCCAACTTAAAAACTACTGGAGTTATTGAACTTTTTCAAAAAATCCGATTTCTCATTAAACCAGCGAAGCGAAAAAGCAAGAAATCGTCAATTTCTGCTTAAAAACGCGAATTTACAAGCATATATACGTTTTTGGCTCGCCAACTTAAAAACAACTGGAGTTATTGAACTTTTTCAAAAAATCCGATTTCTCATTAAACCAGCGAAGCGAAAAAGCAAGCAATCGTCAATTTCTGCTTAAAAACGCGAATTTACAAGCATATATACGTTTTTGCCTCGCCAACTTAAAAACTACTGGAGTTATTGAACTTTTTCAAAAAATCCGATTTCTCATTAAACCAGCGAAGCGAAAAAGCAAGAAATCGTCAATTTCTGCTTAAAAACGCGAATTTACAAGCATTTATACGTTTTTGGCTCGCCAACTTAAAAACTACTGGAGATATTGTACTTTTTCAAAAAATCCGATTTCTCATTAAACCAGCGAAGCGAAAAAGCAAGAAATCGTCAATTTCTGCTTAAAAACGCGAATTTACAAGCATATATACGTTTTTAGCTTGCCAACTTAAATACTACTGGAGTTATTGAACTTTTTCAAAAAATCCGATTTCTCATTAAACCAGCGAACCGAAAAAGCAAGAAATCGTCAATTTCTGCTTAAAAACGCGAATTTACAAGCATATATACCTTTTTGGCTCGCCAACTTAAAAACTACTGGAGTTATTGAAGTTTTTCAAAAAGTCCGATTTCTCATTAAACCAGCGAAGCGAAAAAGCAAGAAATCGTCAATTTCTGCTTAAAAACGCGAATTTACAAGCATATATACGTTTTTGGCTCGCCAACTTAAAAACTACTGGAGTTATTGAACTTTTTAAAAAAATCCGGTATCTCATTAAACCAGCGAAGCGAAAAAGCAAGAAATCGTCAATTTCTGCTTAAAAACGCGAATTTACAAGCATTTATACGTTTTTGGCTCGCCAAATTAAAAACTACTGGAGATATTGAACTTTTTCAAAATATCCGATTTCTCATTAAACCAGCGAAGCGAAAAAGCAAGACATCGTCAATTTCTGCTTAAAAACGCGAATTTACAAGCATATATACGTTTTTGGCTCGCCAACTTAAAAACTACTGGAGTTATTGAAGTTTTTCAAAAAGTCCAATTTCTCATTAAACCAGCGAAGCGAAAAAGCAAGAAATCGTCAATTTCTGCTTAAAAACGCGAATTTACAAGCATATATACGTTTTTGGCTCGCCAACTTAAAAACTACTGGAGATATTGAACTTTTTCAAAAAATCCGATTTCTCATTAAACCAGCGAAGCAAAAAAGCAGGAAATCGTCAATTTCTGCTTAAAAACGCGAATTTACAAGCATATATACATTTTTGGCTCGCCAACTTAAAAACTACTGGAGATATTGAACTTTTTCAAAAAATCCGATTTCTCATTAAACCAGCGAAGCGAAAAAGCAAGAAATCGTCAATTTCTGCTTAAAAACGCGAATTTACAATCATATATACGTTTTTGGCTCGCCAACTTAAAAACTACTGGAGTTATTGAACTTTTTCAAAAAATCCGATTTCTCATTAAACCAGCGAAGCGAAAAAGCCAATTTCTGCTTAAAAACGCGAATTTACAAGCATATATACGTTTCTGGCTCGCCAACTTAAAACTACTGGAGTTATTGAACTTTTTCAAAAAGTCCGATTTCTCATTAAACCAGCGAAGCGAAAAAGCAAGAAATCGTCAATTTCTGCTTAAAAACGCGAATTTACAAGCATATATACGTTTTTGGCTCGCCAACTTAAAAACTACTGGAGTTATTGAACTTTTTCAAAAAATCCGATTTCTCATTAAACCAGCGAAGCGAAAAAGCAAGAAATCGTCAATTTCTGCTTAAAAACGCGAATTTACAAGCATATATACGTTTTTGGCTCGCCAACTTAAAAACAACTGGAGTTATTGAACTTTTTCAAAAAATCCGATTTCTCATTAAACCAGCGAAGCGAAAAAGCAAGAAATCGTCAATTTCTGCTTAAAAACGCGAATTTACAAGCATATATACGTTTTTGCCTCGCCAACTTAAAAACTACTGGAGTTATTGAACTTTTTCAAAAAATCCGATTTCTCATTAAACCAGCGAAGCGAAAAAGCAAGAAATCGTCAATTTCTGCTTAAAACGCGAATTTACAAGCATTTATACGTTTTGGCTCGCCAACTTAAAAACTACTGGAGATATTGTACTTTTTCAAAAATCCGATTTCTCATTAAACCAGCGAAGCGAAAAAGCAAGAAATCGTCAATTTCTGCTTAAAACGCGAATTTACAAGCATATATACGTTTTTAGCTTGCCAACTTAAATACTACTGGAGTTATTGAACTTTTTCAAAAAATCCGATTTCTCATTAAACCAGCGAACCGAAAAGCAAGAATCGTCAATTTCTGCTTAAAAACGCGAATTTACAAGCATATATACCTTTTTGGCTCGCCAACTTAAAAACTACTGGAGTTAT
>CAWYQG010000235.1:0-130000 GCA_963966155.1 Clivina fossor
GTTATGACTGTTTTCTACAAGGTTACTAGGTTTTTTGGAAGGTTAGTAGGTTTTTTGGAAAGTTACTAAGTTTTTTGGAAGGTTACTAAGTTTTTTAGAAAGTTACTAGGTTTTTTTGGAAAGTTATTAGATTTCTGGAAGGTTATAACTTTTTTTTACAAGGTTACTAGGTTTTTTGGAAGATTACTAGGTTTTTCGGAAGGTTACTAGGATTTTTGGAAGGTTATTAGATTTTTGGAAAATTATGACTGTTTTCTACAAGGTTACTAGGTTTTTTGGAAGTTTACTAGGTTTTTTAGAAGGTTATTAGATTTTTGGAAGGTTATGACTGTTTTCTACAAGGTTACTAGGTTTTCTGGAAGTTTACTAGGATTTTTGGAAGGTTACTAGGTTTTTTGGAAGGTTACTAGGTTTTTTGGAAAGTTACTAGGTTTATTGGAAGGTTATTAAATTTTTGGGAAGTTATGACTGTTTTTTTACAAGACTACTAAAATTTTTAGAAGGTTACTAGGTTTTTAGGAAGGTTACTAGGTTTTTTGGAAGGTTACTAAGTTTTTTGGAAAGTTACTAGGTTTTTTGGAAAGTTACTAGGTTTTTTGGAAGGTTATTAAGTTTTTTGGAAGGTTACTAGGTTTTTTGGAAAGTTACTAGGTTTTTTGGAAGGTTATTAGTTTTTTGGAAGGTTATGACTGTTTTCTACAAGGTTACTAGGTTTTTTGGAAGTTTACTAGGTTTTTAGGAAGGTTACTAGGTTTTTTGAAAGATAAAATTACGTAAATAATATTGGAAATTACATAAATTAAATGTAAAATTACATAAATTACATAAATTAAATGTAAAATTACATAAATTAGATGTAAAATTACATAAATTACCTAAATTACATGTAAAGTTACATAAATGACATGTAAAATTACATAAATTACATTCCAAATTACATAAATTACATGTAAAATTACATAAATTACAAGTGAAATTACATAAATTATATGTAAAATTACATGTAAAATTACATAAATTACCTAAACTACATGTAAAGTTACATAAATTACATGTAAAATTACATAAATTACAAGTGAAATTACATAAATTATATGTAAAATTACATGTAAAATTGCATAAATTACCTAAACTACATGTAAAGTTACATAAATTACATGTAAAATTACATAAATTACATTTTAAATTACATAAATTACTTGTAAAATTACATAAATTATAATATGTAGTCGACCTTCACCTCGCCTGTCCTCAGAGCTTCCCGAACAAAATGATGTCGCACTTGGATGTGCTTAGTGCGAGAATGGAATATAGGGTTCCTGCCAACTTCTTCGCTCCCATGTTGTCGTTATACATCTGCACAGTTGGTTGATCACAGATCGTTAGGTTCCCAATTAAATCTCTCAAATAAACAGTCATAACCTTGTATAAAACAGTCATAACCTTGTATAAAACAGTCATAACCTTGTACAAAAGAGTCATAATCTTGTGAAAAACAAACATAATCTTGTAAAAAACAGCCATAATCTTGTGAAAAACAGTCATAACCTTGTGAAAAACAGTCATAATCTTATGAAAAATAGTCATAATTTTGTAAAAAAACAATCAAAACCTTAGAAAAATCATAGTAACCTTGTAAACAACAGTCAAAACCTTGTGAAAAACAGTCATAATCTTTAAAAAAAAACAGTCAAAATCTTCCCAAAATCATTGTAACTTTGTAAAAAAACAGTCATAACCTTGTGAAAAACAGTCATAATCTTGTGAAAAATAGTCATAATCTTGTAAAAAACAGTCAAAACCTTAGAAAAATCATTGTAACCTTGTAAAAAAC
This sequence comes from Clivina fossor, assembly GCA_963966155.1. Taxonomy (NCBI): domain Eukaryota; kingdom Metazoa; phylum Arthropoda; class Insecta; order Coleoptera; family Carabidae; genus Clivina; species Clivina fossor. The sequence goes on from CAWYQG010000235.1 coordinate 1,835, forward strand.
AGTCATAACCTTGAAAAACAAACATAATCTTGTGAAAAACAGACAATCTTGTGAAAAACAAACATAATCTTGTGAAAACTTTATAATCTTGTAAAAAAAAACATTCATAACCTTGTGAAAAACAGTCATAATCTTGTGAAAAACAGACATAATCTTGTGAAAAATAATCATAATCTTGTCAAAAACAGTCTTAATCTTGTGGAAAACAAACATAATCTTGTGAAAAATAGTCATAATCTTGTAAAAAAAAACAGTCATAACCTTGTGAAAAACAGACATAATCTTGTGAAAAACAATCATAACCTTTTGAAAAACAGACAATCTTGTGAAAAACAAACATAATCTTGTGAAAAACTTCATAATCTTATAAAAAAAAAACAGTCATAACCTTGTGAAAAACAAACATAATCTTGTGAAAAACAGTCATAACCTTGTGCATGGGTATATACAACCACAGCGGCTGCTTCAGTCCGATCCGCTGTCCGAAGATTGAGAGAAGTTAAAGAACAGTAAAGTTGTTTACAGTGTATATATATATATATATATATATATGTATAATATATACATATATATATATATATAATTCAATAAAATATTTACAAATAATCATAACAGTGTACTTACGGTGTTTATTTCAAAATCTATAACCTTCATTTTCAGGAGTAAATATTTTAACGAAACTAATCTAATATTATTGGAAGTGTCTATTTTTACCTTAAAACACGGAAACCAGAAACACGAAAACACGGAAACGAGAAACACGAAAACACGAGAAACCAGAAACACGAAAACACGAGAAACAAGAAACACGAAAACACGAGAAACAAGAAACACGAAAACACGAAAACACGAGAAACAGAAAACGCGACTTACAGTGTTGCCGATTTTACCTGCAAACAAAAAACAGGAAAATTCGAAATTAAAACGAGAAAATAAAATATGGAACCGCGAAACTTGAAATTAAAACACGAAAATTGAAATTAAAACGAGAAAATGATATGAAAACGCGAATTTAAATATTATTTTCTCGTTTTAATTTCAATTTTCGTGTTTTAATTTCAATTTTCGTGTTTCAATTTCAATTTTTGCGTTTCCATATTTTATTTTCTCGTTTTAATTTCAATTTTCGTGTTTTAATTTCAAGTTTCGGCGTTTCCATATTATGTTCTGGCTTTAATTTCAATTTTCCTGTTTCTGGTTTGCAGGTAAAATCGGCAACACTGTACGTCGTATTTCTTGTTTCTCGTGTTTTCGCGTTTCTCGTGTTTCTGGTTTCCTGTTTTTAGGTGAAAATAGACAGCGCCAATATTATTAGAATCGAAACTGCATATTTATTTATTTATTATTATTGAGCCTAAACCAATTATAGATTTACAATCATTTATTATAATTAATAAATATTGCAAAATAAAAATAAAATAAATATAATAAAATAAAAAAAAGCAGTAATTACTTGTATAACAAGATTAGAAGTATATGGGTAAACTCATATATAGACTACTTTGACATTTCTCGGAAAGTTGGCAAAACTGTATTTTAATAATATTATAATTTATGTGGGCACTAGGAGATACTTTGAGGAAAATTTCGATCAAAATCGAATAAATAATGTAACCACAATAAATTTTTAAAAAATTTTGTAATTTTTTTCTCGGAAAGTTGGCATCACCGGAAAAAAACAAAATCACATGACTCTATCTTGGGCACTAGACAAATTAATTCTGAAAATTTCATTAAAATCGGTTGAACTGTCTAGGAGGAGTTGCGATCACAAAATTTTGTCTGACGACCGAGCCAGCGAGCGAGCGAGCGAGCTGACGACGCACATTCGTACACCCACTTATAAACTAAGTTCAGATTCGTCATCTAGAGGCTATATGAAGGATTTTTATACAATTTTTTTTTTCTGCTAATGTTACCGACACCGTACCAAACGCTATACCACTTTTCCTTGCAGTCAAAGTAGTAAAAATATCAGTTTTACTAAAGTGCAAATTATACGTAAATATTAGTCAATTTAATATTGAGTTTTTACAGTAATTATTACCAGTTTGACTGCAAGGAAAAAGTGGTATAGCGTTTGGTACGGTGTCTGTAACATTAGCAAAAAAAAATGTGTATAGAAATCCTTCATATAGCCTCTAGAGCAGACGAATCTGAACTTAGTTTATGTGGGTGTATGTGTTGTATGTGTGTGCGTTGTCAGCTCGCTCGGTCGTAAGTCAAAATTTTGTGGCCGCAACTCCTCCTAGACGGTTCAACCAATTTTAATGAAATTTTCAGAATTAATTTGTCTAGCGCCCAAGATGGTCATGTGGTTTTGGTTTGTTTCAGTAATGCCAACTTTCCGAGAAAAAAATTACTAAAATTTATAAAAATTTATATTGGCTACATTATTTATCCGATTTTGATCAAATTTTCAGAAAAGATTGCTCTAATGCCCCCATTAATTACATAATTTTATTAATATCCAGTGCTGCCAACTTTCTGAGAAAAAAATTACTAAAATTTTAGAATATTCATTATGACCACTATTTAACCGATTTTAATCAAATTTTCATAAAAAAATTTCCTAGTGCCTAAATAAATTATGCAATTTTTAACATAATACAGTGTTGCCAACTTATTGAGATAAATTTTTTTTTTTAATTTATTGTGGCTACATTATTTATTTAATTTCTATCTAATTTTCAGGAAAGTTTCTCCTAGTGCCCACATAAATTATAATTTTATTAAAGATATTGCGTTGCCAACTTTCCGAAAAATGTTAAAATGGTCTATATATGGGTTTACCCATATACTTTTAATCTTGTTAGATTAAGTATTATGTGTAAGTAAATAGGTACTATCTGTGTATGTGGATTATTCCATTCATGGAAAGCAAAAATTAATCCACTATCGTTAAAAAAAAAGATAATCTTGTGAAAAATAGTCATAACCTTGTGAAAAATACATAATCTTGTGAAAAACAGTAATAACCTTGTAAAAAACAGACATAATCATATAAAAAATCTTATAACCTTGTAAAAAATATAGAAATCTTATGGAAAAACATTCATAACCTTGTGAAAAACAAACAATCTTGTGAAAAACAAATATAATTTTGTGAAAAACTATATAATCCTGTAAAAAAAAAAAACAGTCATAATCTTGTAAAAAACAGTTATAACCTTGTAAAAAACACTAATAACCTTGTGAAAAACAGACAATCTTGTAAAAATCAGTCATAACCTTGTGAAAAACAACCATAACCTTGTGAAAAACAGTCATAACCTTGTAAAAAACAGTCATAACCTTGTGAAAAACACTAATAACCTTGTGAAAAACAAACAATCTTGTAAAAAAAAACAGTCATAACCTTGTAAAAAACAATCATAACCTTGTGAAAAACAGACATAACCTTGTGAAAAACAATAATAACCTTGTGAAAAACAGTCATAACCTTGTGAAAAACACTCATAACCTTGTGTAAAACAGTCACAACCTTGTGAAAAACAGACATAACCTTGTGAAAAACAGTCATAACCTTGCGTAACATATTATGTTCGGAATGGCTTTATAATAAATTTATTTAAGTTAAGAGTCGTCATTTAAGCTAAAGATCCTAAAGATCTTTTTAAATTGAATGACCTCGAATAGTTGGCATTATTAGTTTGAACGTTTCCAAATACTTCACTCGTATCTTGTTCGCCACAGAAGGTCGATCATACATACATACATTACATACACAATCACGCCATGTACCCAAATAAGGGTATGGCACAAACTCTTTTTATCATCCCGAGAAATCAGTTGCCTCCAAACATATTCCTATCCAGCACGAACGCAACTTTCGCACTTTTATCCACATTCATAATTCCACTTTCATACATGCTCCATTATTCCTACTACTTGGAAACTTTTGCTCACGCAAGCCACTCTCTCAATCATACCACTCCAACTACTCATCGGACGTCCACTTGCAAACGTGTATACCATCAAAATCATTCAAATAAATCATTTTGAACAGCAAACCTTCATTAAACGCATATTCACTCAAGATGTCCGAACCATCTTAACTGACTAACACCAACTTTTGCCACAACATTTTTTTCAATTTTACACTCATCATACACTAATCGTATTTCGTAGGTCTATTAAGTTCTGATATTTGTTTTCTTTGCAAGCTTGTCTTGTAAGAAGAAAATATTAGATTCTGGAATAAAAATATAATTTTAATACTAGTAGTGTCATCTATGTGGTAACAATTGTATTATTTAATAATTTAAAAACGTTGTCGATAACAAAAAAAACTGTACTACTAGCGTTATCTATACGAGTCATGTTTAAACTATTAAAAATACTGTCGATAAAAAAGAAAACTATAATTTTATTGCCATCTATACAGTAACGCTTGTACTATTTACAAGTCGATAAAGAAGAAAACTATACTACTAGCGTTATCTATACGAGTAATGCCTAAACTATTAAAGGCACTGTCGATAATAAAGAAAACTATAATTTTAATGCCATCTATAAAGTAACGCTTGTACTATTTATAAGTCGATAAAAAAGAAAACTATACTACTAGCGTTATCTATACGAGTAATGCCTAAACTATTAAAGGCACTGTTGATAAAAAGAAAACTATAATTTTATAGCCATCTACATAGTAACGCTTGTACTATTTACAAGTCGATAAAAAAGAAAACTATACTACTAGCGCTATCTATACGAGTAATGCTTAAACTATTAAAGGCACTGTCGATAATAAAGAAAATTATAATTTTAAAGCCATCTATATAGTAACGCTTGTACTATTTATAAGTCGATAAAAAAGAAAACTATTGTTTTAGTACCATCTTTTTAGTAACGATTGTACTATTTACAAGTCGATACAAAAGAAAACTATACTACTAGCGTTATCTATACGAGTAATGCCTAAACTGTTAAAAGCACTGTCGATAATAAAGAAAACTATAATTTTAAAGCCATCTATATAGTAACGCTTGTACTATTTATAAGTCGATAAAAAAGGAAACTATAGTTTAAGTACCATCTTTATAGTAACGATTGTACTATTTACAAGTCGATAAAAAAGAAAACTATAATGTTAAAGCCATCTATATAGTGAATCTTGTACAATTAAAATGCGATTTCTTGCGTTAAAAATGCGCGAATACTATATTGTTGCATATGGGGTCGTTGCGCTCAATCAAATTTACTATTTTCAATAATAAATATTAAAAGATTATATAAAAACAAGGCCAAAACACATTTTTTTAATTCAAAAACGATTACAGTATTTTTTAAAAAAATTAGGAAAAATAGCGTTTTTTACGCGCCACAGAATCTCCACAACGCTTATGACGTCAACCTTTTTCAGATTAGACAAGGACAACCTATTGTCAGATATCTGTATTTATCTCTTTCTATCGCACACAACTTATTAGAAATGTCAAATGACAGCTACTGGTATAGTGTTGCTTTTGTTAAAAGTGCACTTGATATTAATAATGTAATAGTGGACATTATATATATTTTATTATTATTATTATATATTTTATTATTATTATTATATATTTTATTATTATTATACATTTTATTATTATTATTATAATTACATATTTATTTATTATTATATATATTATTATTATAGGTATCGGAGGCGTTAGCCGACGTATATGTTTTTGATATTGCTAATAGAATCGACTAGTTTTTGATTTAGCCACAAGATGGTACTCTAGAATGGTTGACGTCACAAATTTCAAAATTTGAATTTGACCTTCGACTTCAATAATTTTTTTCTAATTAAATACAAATAATTTAACATTAATATCTATATATATGTAATTGTCTAAATATATATTTTTCATTAAAAAAATAAAAAAAATGAGCGCAACGACCCCATTAAATTGTAGCTAAATGCGCCGTCTACACGATGAACGATGATATTCTATTAGGGAATTGCTGTAGAAAAATAATTTTTAACATTTTTCGATATATTAATTTGACATTTTTTCAATATGGCACTGAAATTTATTTTTCTCATAGCTAACTAAGTTTATTTACACACATATATTAAATTTTTGAACACGAAGTCACGCACACACACACACCATTACACACACACACACACACACACACACACACACACACACACACACACACGCGCGATTTTAACGATTTTTCATGATTTTAAGCGCGATTGTAAAAATTTGATATAATTTTAATCGAGATTGTAAAAATTTTACATGATTTTTCTTTAATTTTAAGCGCGATTTTAATGATTTTAGATGATTTTAAGCGCGTTTGAAAGAATTTTATTTGATTTTAAGCACGATTTCAATGATTTTACATGATTTTAAGCGCGACTGTAAGAATTTAATATAATTTCAAGCTCGATTCTAAAGGATTTTACTTGATTTTAGGCGCGATTTTAACGATTTTACATGATTTTAAGCGCGATTTTAACGATTTTACATGATTTTAAGCGCGATTGTCAGTATTCAGTATTCAGTAATATACAATGTGTCTTAAAATTTTATATACAAATTTTACATTTACCTACTGAATATACAGTGTGTCTTAGAAATAAATATTCTCAATAATAGTAAAATACATATCTTTCTCTCTCTCTCTTTTTTTTGTTTTTTCATTTAATATACACATTGTGTTTATACCGAGCAGTGGCGTAGTAAGGGGGTTGTTAGGGGGGGTTGAAACCTCTCTCAAGAACAAGGTTATGTCTGTTTTTCACAAGATTATGTCTGTTTTTCACAAGGTTATGACTGTTTTTTACAAGCTTATAACTTTCTTTACAAGATTATAAAGTTTTTCACAAGATTATGTCTGTTTTTTTACAAGGTTATGATTGTTTTTTACAAGATTATGAAGTTTTTCACAAGATTATGACTGTTTTTCACAAGATTATGTATGTTTTTTAAAAGATTATGACTGTTTTTTTAACAAGGTTGTGTCTGTTTTTCACAAGATTATGTCTGTTTTTCACAAGGTTATGACTGTCTTTTTACAAGATTATGTCTGTTTTTCACAAGATTATGTCTGTTTTTGACAAGATTATGTCTGTTTTTCACAAGGTTATAACTGTTTTTTACAAGATTATGTCTGTTTTTCACAAGATTATGTCTGTTTTTTACAAGATTATGTCTGTTTTTCACAAGATTATGTCTGTTATTGATTAATATTATTAACCCCCCCCCCCCCTTGACAAGTCTCTAGCTACGCCACTGATACCCAGCCATGTACTTCTCCTCTCGTTCGGGGGCTGCAACCCTTTTTCTGTTGTTTCCTTAGTTGGACTGACTCAACCTCCCCCTTATTAGATTATTTGTTTAAAAGCAATGCATACTTCAATTGACTTGCATAGCTAACTGAAATTAATAATATGTAATAATAAATTGTTAGTCTTTTTTCTGTTGTCATAATAATAATAATAAAAAGAAAAATTTATTTTTCTGAAGTGTCAAATAAGATATTTGTTTACTGTATTTTGTGTTAATAATATTCCATTTGTGCATAATAATACAGATAATCACTGTATATTCTAATAGGTTATAATATAAGGTTATGACTGTTTTTTACAAGGTTATGACTGTTTTTTTACCAGATTATGTCTGTTTTTTACAAGGTTATGATTGTTGTTTACAAGGTTATGACTGTTTTTTACAAGATTATGTCTGTTTTTCACAAGATTATGTCTGTTTTTCACAAGGTTATGACTGTTTTTACAAGGTTATGACTGTTTCATACAAGGTTATGAAGTTTCGAACAGGATTAAGATTGTTTTTCACAAGGTTATGACTGTTTTTTACAAGGTTATGACTGTTTTTTACAAGATTATGATTATGATTCACAAGATTGACGAAACTCCTGCGAAGATTTATGTACGTCGGTGTATGATGAGTGTGAAATTCGAAAAAAATGTTGTAGCATAAGTTGGTGTTAGTCTGTTAAGATCTGGGGGGACATGTTGAGCAAATGCGTCTAATGAACGATTGCTGTTATAAACGATTTATTTGAATGATATTTTGATGGTATAGGTTTGCAGGTGGACGTCCGATGAGTAGTTGGAGTGGTGGTATGATTGAGAGAGTGGCTTGTGTGCAGCGAAAGTTTACAAGTAGTTGGAATAGAAGAGCATGGTATGAGAGGAATTGTGGAATGTGGATGAAGCGAAAGTTGCTTGTTTGGATAGGAGTGTTTGGAGGCGACTGATGATTCGGGATGATGAAAAGAGTTTGTGCCTGTGATTATGTGCAGAATTAAGCGCACCAGCAAGACTATACTAAGTTAATTAAACGAACAACTCATACAAATATATATATATATATATATATATATATATAAGAAATGTATTCAGTAAAAACAGTATTTTCAATATTTGTCAACACTATAAAACAACGACACATATAATAATAACAAAAGATATAAAGCACACTTAGCAATATTATGTTTTAAAATTGCGGGAATATTTGAACGTTTGATTGTTTGTCTTTTTCAACAGTGCCACACCCTTATTTGGGTAATAATAATAATGATAATAATAATAATAAAATAATTTTATTTTATCATCAAATTTTACATGATATGTCAAATAATAATAAAAATAATAATAATCTTGTGAAAAACAGACATAACCTTGTAAAAAAACAGTCATAATCTTGTGAAAAACATACATAATTTTGTGAAAAACAGTCATAACCTTGTGAAAAACAGTCATAATCTTGTGAAAAACAGTCATAACCTTGTGAAAAACAGACATAACCTTGTGAAAAACAGACATAACCTTGTGATAAACAGACATAACCTTGTGAAAAACAGACATAACCTTGTGAAAAACAAACATAACCTTGTGAAAAACAGACATAACCTTGTGAAAAACAGTCATAACCTTGTAAAAAACAGACATAATCTTGTAAAAAACAGTCATAACCACTGCAATGTATGACCAAAAACTTAGTAACCTTCCAAAAAACCTAGTAACTTTCCAAAAAACTTAGTAACTTTCCAAAAATCCTAGTAACTTTCCAAAAATCCAAGTAAACTTGTAGAAAACAGTCATAACCTTCCAAAAATCTAATAACATTCCAAAAAGCCTAGTAACCTTTCAAAAATCCTAGTAACTTTTCAAAAATCTTAGTAAACTTGTAGAAAACAGTAATAACCTTCCAAATAACCTAGTAACCTTCCAAAAAACCTAGTAACCTTCCAAAAAACCTAGAAACTTTCCAAAAAACCTAACAACCTTCCAAAAATCCTAGTAACCTTCTAACCTAACCTAATAACCTTCCAAACAACCTAGTAACCATTCAAAAATCCTAGTAACCTTCCAAACAACCTACTAACCTTCCAAAAATCCTAGTAACCTTCCAAAAATCCTAGTAACCTTGTAGAAAACAGTTATAACCTTTTAAAAACCTAATAACTTTCCAAAAATTTTAGTAACCTTCTAAAATACCTAATAACCTTCCAAAAAAACCTACTAACCTTCCTTACATGTAGTATCAGTCAGACACAAAATACCGTGTGCACTAATTTCGGATTTAGTTTGAGCAACTCCCGCACCGCGGCGCAATCCTCATGCCAGTGATATTATCGCTCGCCTTTATTCAGCTGTTGATGCAATGATGCAATAGAAGCAAATCCTGGCACAAACCTTCGGTAATCAGAGGCTAGTTTTAGAAACGCTCGCAACATACATACATACATACATACACAATCACCACGCCATGTACCCAAATAAGGGTGTGGCACGAACTCACTTTTCATCATCCCGAGAAATCAGTCGCCTCCAAACATATTCCTATCCAGCACAAGCAACTTTCGCACTTTCATCCACATTCCACAATTACTCCTCTCATACCATGCTCCTATTCCTACTACTTGAAAACTTTCGCTTACGCAAGCCACTCGTCCACCTGCAAAAGTATACCATCAAAATCATTCAAATAAATCTTTTTAACTGCAAATGTTTATTAGACACATTCTCTCAACATGTCTCCGAACCATCTTAACTCACTAACACCAACTTAAATTAAATTAATGAAATTATTATTATTATTCAAAATCATTCAAATAAATCGTTTTTAACAGCAAACGATCAATAGACACATTCTCTCAACATGTCTCGGAACCATCTTAAAAATTAACACAGAACTATAAAAGTTAAATAGTTTCCTTTTTTTTTTCAAAATGGCGGCGGTTATTAAAAATTAACACAGAACTATAAAAATTAAATAATTTTCTTGTTTTTTTTCAAAATGGCGGCGGTTATTAAAAATTAACACAGAACTATAAAAATTAAATAGTTTTCTTAATTTTTTTTAAAATGACGGCGATTATTAAAAATTAACACAGAACTATAAAAATTAAATAGTTTCCTTGTTTTTTTTCAAAATGGCGGCGGTTATTAAAAATTAACACAAAACTATGAAAGTTAAATAATTTCCTTGATTTTTTTCAAAATGGCGGCGGTTATTACAAATTAACACAGAACTATGAAAGTTAAATAGTTTCCTTGTTTTTTTTCAAAATGGCGGCGGTTATTAAAAATTAACACAGATCTATGAAAATTAAATAATTTCTTTGTTTTTTTTCAAAATGGCGGCGGTTATTACAAATTAACACAGAACTATGAAAGTTAAATAGTTTCCTTGTTTTTTTTCAAAATGGCGGCGGTTATTAAAAATTAACACAGATCTATGAAAATTAAATAATTTCTTTGTTTTTTTTCAAAATGGCGGCGGTTATTACAAATTAACACAGAACTATGAAAGTTAAATAGTTTCCTTGTTTTTTTTTCAAAATTTCGGCGATTATTAAAAATTAACACAGAACTATGAAAGTTAAATAATTTTCTTGTTTTTTTTTAAAATGGCGGCGGTTATTAAAAATTAACACAGAACTATGAAAGTTAAATAGTTTCCTTGTTTTTTTTTTAAAATGGCGGCCGTTATTAAAAATTAACACAGAACTATGAAAGTTAAATAGTTTCCTTGTTTTTTTTTTAAATAGCGGCAAACATTTAAAATTAACACAGAACTATGAAAGTTAAATAGTTTTCTTGTTTTTTTTTTTTAATGACGGCAAACATTAAAAATTAACACAGAACTATGAAAGTAAAATATTTTATATATATATATATATATTTCTAATTTTGTTTTTAGTAAATTTTACATTTACAATTTGGAGTATCATGCGCTGTTGGTAATTCAAGTTAAAATGTTGATCTATTTATTCAATTTACGTATATATATATATATATATATATATATATATATATATATATATATATATATATATATATATATATATATACAGGGTGTAACAGAATAACTATTCCTAATTTTAACTGGAGTATCCTGGGCTCAGAATATGAAGATTTAATGCAAATCACTTAGATAAAATATGTCTCCTTACTGAGCTACAGGGTGTTTTATATAAAAATTTAAAAACGATTTTTGCCCAGTACTTTAAAACTATTTGACGTATCCTTATCATACTTGGCAGGAAATGTAGGTACCGTAAACCATACTAAATTATGTTAAATAAAAGTTTCTGGCTACTGCCAGTGGCGTACAACAGGGGCAAGTGAGAGGTTGATCCTTCCTAAATTCTACGCCACTGGCGGAATTGTCATTTTAGCACAATTTTTCGATTCTCCAATACTTGCTGTGTAAAAAACATACTCTTCCTTTGTAACGATAAAGTCACTGTTTTTCGAGATATTTAAAGTTAAACATAAGCTGCACCCTTGGGATTTTTTCAAAATTTGCTCAAAAAAATCTGAAAAAATTCAGTAAAATAGAGAAAAAAAATTAGCTACATAATAACTAAGTAACTTTTTTCTCTAACTCATTCTGATTTGGCTGTAAAAATTATTGAAAATAAAAAAAAAAAAATGCAAAAAAATATTAATTTTCAATAATTTTTCCGTCCAAACCAGAATGAGTTAGAGAAAAAGTTACTTAGATATTATGTAGCTAATTTTTTTCTCTATTGTACTGAATTTTTTGAGATTTTTTTGAGCAAATTTTGAAAAAATCCCAAGGGTGCAGCTTATGTTTAACTTAAAAATATCTCGGAAAACAGTGACTTTATCGTTACAAAGGAAGAGTATGTTTTTTACACAGCAAGTATTGGAGAATCGAAAAATTGTGCTAAAATGACAATTCCGCCAGTGGCGTAGAATTTAGGAAGGACCAACCTCTCACTTGCCCCTGTGGTACGCCACTGGCAGTAGCTAGAAACTTTTATTTAACATAATTTAGTATGGTGTACGGTACCTACATTTCCTGCCAAGTATGATAAGGATACGTCAAATAGTTTTAAAGTACTGGGCAAAAATCGTTTTTAAATTTTTATATAAAACACCCTGTAGCTCAGTAAGGAGCCACATTTTATCTCAGTGATTTGCATTAAATCTTCATATTCTGAGCCCAGGATACTCCAGTTAAAATTAGGAATAGTTATTCTGTTACATCCTGTATATCTAATTGACTAAACGCCACCTAATATCTGACTAATGACGTCACTGGCAGCTCAGTAGTTGATCAGTTAAATTTTGTATTATAAATATTAGCTAATGTTCACTATACGGGTTTTTATTATATTTTGATGAAATCTATTTCAATCATTCTGATTTGCAAAATAACAAAATTTAAATGGTATCTGGAATATTGTTTTCTAATTTCTATAAAATCAACATCTATTTGAAAATATATAATCAATTCTTCTTTTTCTTATACATCAAACATTACCCAAAATTTTGCTGGCCAACTGTATTTGTAACATATTTTTGTAAGTCAACCTGGAATACTGTCAAATTTAATATTTTTAGATTTTACTTATAGTAAAAATCTTTCTTTGCTAGAATATTTATTTCTAATCATAAATAGTTTTTTGCAACATTGTCATTTATGTACAAATGATATAAATATATTGTCCACTATTTCTGTGGGTGCGTTCAACTAAAATAGGATGCTTTTTATTCTTCTTTGTATACTAGAAATATTACACAAAATTCATCTGGCCAACTGGATTTCTGTCAGATTTTTCTAAGTTAACCTCTAATACTATCAAATAAAATATTTTTGTTTTACTGATTGTAAGAAGCTTGTTTGGTAGAAAATTTATTTTTAATCATTAGTGGTTTTATGCAACTATGTCAATTATGTACGAGTGATGGAAATGCATTATTCACTATACTTAATCTGGATTCAGATGGCAAACGTTTCGTAGATAAATTTGAAGCAATTATGCCAGAAATTGTAAGATTGAAATAATTTGTTTTGATTGTAATATACATTACTATTTCTGAATCTTTTACTTCTTTTTATGTAGGTTGCAAGATCCAATTACCGAATGGTATTTGCACAGTTTGCGCTGTTCGGTTGAATGATGCTTATAAATTTATAAAACAATGTTTCGATTCTCAAATAATATTCATACAACATTTAAATGAAGAACGTTGTCGATTATGTGCTGGTCGTATTAATATAACGTTTAGTTTAACTACAATGGATTCGGATAATGTATTATTCTCATGCAAATTGGAAGCCATTGCATCGGAAATTGTAAGTAAAATACTAGCTATAACTAGGTTCACGAAAAAAATTATATGCTTATAAATTGATAAGTAATTAATTATTTATTGTCTCTTCCATCAGTTTTGAGAACAGACCACATTTAATCTTACCTAATTGAATGTATTTTAAATTTTAATACTTTAGTTAGTTTCGTTTAATTGGGATTAATATAAAATAAGTTGTAATTTGGATACATGTATATTTACAATAATGATTATTTTGTTTACAATGACTAAGATTTACTTTTGACAATACTTATTCTTATAATTAAATATAGTAGTTTTACGAATTAAAATCTCGTTCGGAAGAACACTTATTATCGATTTTTGCATCGCAGATATAAGTAAACGATTATCTGTTAAAGTTAAAAAATATTTTTACAATGAAACAATATTACAGAAGTCTAAAGTTTTTAGTTTAAATTTGTATCATTTATAAAATATTCAATATTAAAGAATATAATGTATTTGTTATGTACAGCATTATTTTATGCTCGTCACAATCATGAAATTAAAAAATTATTAATTCAGAATAAAGGAAATTAAAAAAAAAATAAAACATAACTCAAATAATTAGATTTTACGTTCTATCGAACCAATCATAATATATTATAAATCTTTCATACTAATGGGCAATACAGGAATTATTATAAATATTTTCTATTTCTATCAAAATTAAGCAAAAATTATCAGCTATATTTAAATTATTTGTAAAATACTTCTATCTTTATTACTCACGTTTTATTTCATTATGCAAGGATCATTTGAACAATGTAAAAAATATAAGTTAATTAAAAAAAAAATTAGGATCTGTCATTATTTGAACGCCAATTAAAAATTATTAATCAAATTTTAGTAAACTTTGGCTCTAAAAAAAAATAATAAATAAAAAAATTTGCTATAAAACTTTCTGCTGAAAAATCAATAATAGAAGGTATGATTCATCTTCAATATGTTTCTGTGGACTTTACATTACGACAAATATATCCATTAAGATATTAAACAAGTTATGCTTCCTTGCTGTCATTTAATTTCTAGATTACAACAATAAGGTAATTTAGAATTTTTCTTTAAATATAAAAAGATATAAGTATTTTTAGATCTGATAAATGATAAAAAAATATTTTTCATATAATAAATTAGCAATAAAAAAAATATTTATTAATATTTTTAAAAGCTATTGAGAAATTTAATCAAAAGTCATATATTAGGATACATAGTTTTGTAATTTATTATATAAATTATAGATTTATAAATAAACAAATTTATAATAAATTAAAATATGAGATCTAACTGAGGCGAAAAGTTAATAAAATAAATTAATTTTCCTAAAACCGCAAACAGTAATATTTAAAAAAGAGCTATATACGCTATAGCTAAACTTTCATCATCAGTAGCAAAAGATAAAGTCCTAATTAGTGATGTAAGATTATATAAATACTCAACGTACCGAGTGGTCAAAGATCACTAATTAACACCGATTACAAATCACGTAAGTAGTAAATGTTGAAAACATTTTGTTTTTTTTTGCAGTGTAGCCAGCTCATTCAGAATTGGCCAATGGCGTACTCACATTTATAGAGAATGGTGGGGATAGATATATATATATATATATATATATATATATATATATATATATATCAGATTGCGGGGCAGAAACTGTCATTCAGTCACCAAGCCCTGAGAATGCCATCTACGATGTATGGTGAAACGTCTGCAACGAAAATAGATCAGCCACGGTATATCAGCCCAGAAATGTCTAAAAAATCCAAGATTTAACGTTTAAAAATTTCCATCAAAAATAAAGATCCCAAAAAATAAATTATAATAATTAATAAATAATATTTGTTACGTTTATCATATTTTATATAATATACCTATATCTTATATTTACCAATGTTCTTCATATTGTATAACAAATTTATTTTTTAAATACATGTGTGTGTGTAAAAATTTAAATATAATAATATATTTTTCCTGTTTAATAACGCAATTTTGATTTGATTGACTTTCTTATTGCAGCTTTTCGAGAAAGTATTGAAAGCAAAATGAATTTTAATTTTTTTTATTTTATATTTAATTCATTTGTTTCTTCTTGTCTGAAGATTATTTTTCCAAAATATTTTTCTCATATAATCTTTATTTAGTTTGTAGATATTTGCAGTACGATTTAATACGCTTATAAAATTATATGTGATTTATTAATTATATTAATTAAAAATTTTAGACTATTTATAAATAGATGTGTAAAATATAGTTAGATTTCTTTAATACTTATGTATGTGTTTAATTATAAATTCTATACAAACCTGTTTGTGATAAAACAGAAACCATTTTTATTAAATTATTTTAAATTTTTGCAAATAAAATTAATTTGTGTTTGATTGTAAAAATAAAAATATAGTTATGTGATGTAGTAAGTAGTATACAGTATAGTAAAAAATCTTTCACAACTCATTATATTAAAATAAAACGGCTTTAGATTGAAGTTCTGTATTAATATTTATTAATAATCGACGTACTCGAGTATGTATGTATTGAATTGCAAAGATTTCTAATATGTTTCAAAACTGCGTAAATTGCTATTTAGTAATATTTTCATTATTCAACTAGTTACTAGTGTAAATACTTTTACACGAGAAATAACCAAATATAATAATTAGAGTTTTACTTCATTTATTTTAGTAATTTCATCAGTGTCCGGATTTGACAAGCTTGTCTCATGCGCGCAGGCGTAAATTTCTAGCAAGACCGTTAAAATATTGTTCCAAAAACAAAAAAAAACAAGTTTTTTGTGTGTTTATATTATTTTTTACTTGAAAGAGTTACCTGGTTATAAATTCTTTAGCACTCTTTGTCTTTCAACTAGCCAAATCGTTTTTTTACTATTATTTTTTTGAATTATACTATGTTTCTCAAATAACTAAGTTAGAATATTAAATAAAACACTGCCTTAATTCTGTATTAATATTTATTTATAATCGATGTTTCAACGAACTCAACGTACGTAATTTATATTTGTTACATGATTTGTGAGAATTAATAATTCTTTGGTTGAATATATCATTTCTGACCATCTTTGGCGGTGCACATTGCATTCGTTGCACTTGTTTACATGTTTTTAATAATCAAATTAAATTTCAAGCGAAAATAAACAATGCAATTGTCAATTAACTTAACTTGATGTAATAGTTTTCGTAATATGGTCGCCGAAGATATCACTGCCACACCAGCGGTGTATAGTAACTAGCTGATGTATAATAATGTCATTATTGATAATAACATTATTAAAGACTAAAGAAGAAGAAGACAAAATGACAAAGTAGAGCGATCTACTAACGAAAAAATAGGTAAGTTATCGAAATTACAGGTATACATACATACATACATAATCACGCCACGTACCCAAAAGGATGTAGCATAAACTCTTTTCAACATCCCGAAATCAGTCGCCTCCAAACATTCCAATCGAGCACAAACAATTTTCGCTTCATCCACATTCATAATTCCTCTCATACATGCTCTTTCATTCCTAACACTTGGAAACTTTCGCTCAAGCAAAACACTCTCACACCACAAAAAAAAAATTATTAATAATTGTAGTATACCGGTCACGATCAGAAGATGTAGACGCATTTCTACATAAATTGAACTCAGCACTAAATGAAATTACGGAAAATTTTAAAACACATACAATCCTCGTTACAGGATTGCTGAACGCATCAAATTTAAATTTGAAAATGTTTTATCAATTGTTAATTAATCTAGCTGTTTGTCTAAAAACCCCATACACTTACAAACAAATTGCTCAAACTGGTATTGCATAACAGGTCGTTGTGTAAATAAGGCCGTCCATACATTAAACGAAATTCAAACAAAAGAAAAAAAATACAAAAAATAAGTTTAGTATTAATCCTGCAGCTAAAGTCAATAAACTTCATTCAATATTTATTGAGTTTACCTAAATAATTAGACCAAATTTAAAGAAATTTGAGAAAATAATTTTATTCATATTATTGAATAAGGTCAATACAACTTAACAATACATATTACATAATAATATTGATTTATTTACTCATTTGAATTTTATTATAAATAACATTTAATAATAATAATAAAATTAATATAAATTGAAAATATATATAAAATTGATTTGGGCAAATGCTGTCATCGTTACATTAGAATACATCAAAAAATTGTTACCTTCTTGCCACAATAAAGACTGTCAATTTCAATTTGTATCAGGAATGCATAAACAAAGTTTATTGTCATTTCATGTTGTGTTATAAATATTCAAATACATGTTGATTTTTACAGAAATTAAAACATATTATTGTACATAAAATCTAATTCAGACTACAGTTTTAGTTTTACCCACAAACACAAAAGCTAATTAATCCAAATACTCACAAATACTTGGCGTAAAATCTAAAAATGTGTCAAGTGTTTGGATTGGTCAAATTGTTGTGCTTCTGCATAAAACTAAAACAGCAGTCTGAATAAAACTTAACATTTTAATTTTATTTAAAATAATAATCATGTAAAAAAAAGATACTGACAAATTATATTTAGAATAAAACCTCATTCCGACTGCCAGAACAGTTTTACGATTTAGTTTTAGTTTCACGACGTAACACAGTGCAAAAACTTGAAATTTGTTGTTAAAAATTATTTTTGACTTTACCGTTCACGTTGTATACATTCTAAACAGTTTTTGGTTACCTTGAACATAATTTTTTTTACAGTTTTAGTTGTTTTGTTGTGTTAAATATGTCTGACAAGAGAATTTATGATTATACAAAATAAGACCTGTACAATCATTTGAAAAATACGAATGCAAAACAGAACACTCAGAAAAGTAAATGAAATAAATATAATTTTATAGGTTTATAGGATAAATTCGCCATCTGTTTTGTTAATTTTTTTTCTGACGTGTCTAAAATGAATGTTATTTGATTATATGAAATACGGGTTTTCAAAATAATATTCATTTTTTCTTCGAAACTGATCATTTACATATTATAAATTTGACGTTTCTTTCATAAAAACATAAACTCATCGCAATCTCATTTTAGTAAAATGTGATTTGCCGTTCTTAAAATATAAGTAAATTTTAGTTAGAAATCTTGGCCATTTTGCTAATGAAACTAAATCCGTGCTTTTGCAATGTATTCATATAAACTCACATGCAGTTCGGTTCAGAATCGCTAAAACATAAAACTGATTTCGCTGGCGAAAGAGCAGTCCGAATGAAGTTTAACAATATTTAAAAATTAATCATTAATAAAAAGAGAACTACAAAAATTAAATCGTTACACAATGAATATGAATATCTTTCTTTTTAATTTCTACTTTGAGGAAAAGTTTTCTATTTCGCATTCATCAGGTTTTTCTTTCGGATGAGAACGGATATGTCCTTTTAATTGTTCACTCCAAGTATAAGTTTTCTAACATATTTCGCATTTCTAAGGTCTTTCATTTGTATGTATACGAATATGTCTTTTTAGGCTTCCTCTTGTAGTAAAAGTTTTTTCACATATTTCGCATTTATAAGGTCTCTCATTTGTATGTGAACGGATATGTATCCTTAAACTTCCACTTTCAGTAAAAGTTTTCTCACAAATTTCGCATTTATAAGGTCTCTCATTTGTATGAGTACGGATATGTTTTCTTAAAGATCCACTTCGAGTAAATGCTTTGTCACATATTTTGCATTTATAAGGTCTCTCATTTGTATGAGAACGGATATGTGCATTTAAACTTGCACTTTGAGTAAATGCTTTTTCACATATTTTGCATTTATAAGGTCTCTCATTTGTATGTATACGAATATGCCGTTTTAAATCACCACTTTGAGTAAAAGTTTTCTCACAAAATGTACATTTATGAGATTTTCTTTTCATTATCGATTCATCAATTTCATTCGAATTTCTACTAGCTTGACAATGTTTTATATCGGTTTCATTCTCAAAATCAGAATATTCTTCCTTAATTATTATTTCTGAATGTAAATCTAAAGATTCTGGTTTCAAACTTTCTTCAAATTTAATATTTGTATCATTTTCCAAATCTACTTGAATGTGTTCTTCAGTAATAGGTTCTTCTTTCATACAAACAACATCAAAATTTCTATTATTTTGTGATTCTAAACTTTCTTCAACTTGAATGTTTGTATCAGTTTCCAATTCTAGTTCAATGTATTCTTCATCGATATTCTCTTCTTTAATTTCGTTTCCCATAACTTCACTATTTTGCGATTGTTGTTTTGCATAGCGCTTGAAAATTTCGTGCGATTTAAAACATTTTTCTACAAATTTATATGTTTCATTCAAACGAACAGCGCAGATTGTACAAATACCATTCGGTAATTTGATCTTGCAATCCACCTAAAATAAGAAAAGTAAAAGATTCAGAAACAATAATGTATATTACAATCAAAACAAATTATTTCATTCTTACAATTTCTGGCATAATTGCTTCCAATTTATCCACAAAACGTTTGCCATCTGAATCCAGATCAAGTATAGTGAACAATACATTTTTGTCACTTATACATAACTGACAATGCTGCATAAAACTATTCATGATTAAAATTAAATTTTCTACCAAAAAAAGCTTCTTATAAAAAGTAAAATATAAAAATATTGTAATTGATAGTATTAGAGGTTAACTTATAAAAATCTGACACGAATCCAGTTGGCCAGATGAATTTTGTGTAAAATTACTAGTATAAGAAGAAGAATAAATAACTGCGTATTTAATTTTACAACTTTTGCCTTAATTGCTACTTGATCTAGGTTCTAGCTATTTGTTTA
This sequence comes from Clivina fossor, assembly GCA_963966155.1. NCBI lineage: Eukaryota > Metazoa > Arthropoda > Insecta > Coleoptera > Carabidae > Clivina > Clivina fossor. The sequence goes on from CAWYQG010000235.1 coordinate 22,238, forward strand.
AATAAAATTTAAATAAAAAAAAAAAAAAAATAGAAAGATAAGTAATCATTCTGCAGCTAAAGTCAATAAAGTTGAATGAACTTTACCTATAGGACCGTAAATGTAAACAATTACTTTAAATATAATTTGTCACTTTTTTTTTACATGATTATTATTTAAAATCAAATCTAAATGTTGTATGTAGAATAATGTTTTTTACTTACTATAAAAATCAATATGTATTTGAAAATTTATAACACAACATTCAACTGGCCAACTATTTCGAACAATGATCTTACAGTGTTATCTATATGGTAATGTTTGAACTATTTGCAAATCGAATTTTGCTGTCGATAAAAAAGAAACCTGTAATTTGTATACTAGTAGTGTTATCTATGAATTATTTTTAAACAAGTATTGCCATTTTTACATTCTTCTGATCACAACGAAGTCTGAGAATTTCCACTTGGTATTAGAAACAAATGAATAAAGTTGAAAATAACTAAATGTCACTTCATGTTGAAGAATTATTTTTACCACTTTGACTGCAAGGAAAAAGTGGTATAGCGTTTGGTACGGTGTCTGTAACATTTTCAAAACAAAATTTGTATATAGAAATCCTCCATATAGCCTTTAGATGACGAATCTGAACTTAGTTTATGTGGGTGTATGGATGTGCGTCGTCAGCTCGCTCGGTCGTTCATTCGGTCGTCAGACAAAATTTTGTGATCGCAACTCCTCCCAGACGGTTTAACCGATTTTAATGAAATTTTCAGGATATATTTGTCTAGTACCCAAGATGGTCATGTGGTTTTATTTTTTCAATTAATGCCAACTTTCCGAGAAAAAAAATCACTAAAGTTTATAAAAATTTATATTGGCTACATTATTTATTCGATTTTCATCAGATTTTCAGAAAAGATTTCTCTAATGCTCCCATTAATTATGTAATTTTATTAATATCCAGTGTTGCCAACTTTCTGAGAAAAAATTACTAAATTTTTAGAAAATTCATTATGACCACTATTTAACCGATTTTAATCAAATTTTCATAAAAGATTTTCCTAATGCCTAAATAAATTATGCAATTTTAACAAAATACACTGTTGCCAACATATTGAGAAAAAAAATCACAAATATTTTTAAAAATTCAAAATTCAAAATGTATGTAATATTATTTACGAATATTTTAAGAATATTTTTATATTTTTTTTAAAACATCACATTTTAAAAATGAACTAAAAAGTATAAAATAACAAGATTAGAAGTATATGGGTAAACCCATATAGAGACCACTTTGACATTTCTCGGAAAATTGGCAACACTGTATTTTAATAATATTATAATTTATGAGGGCACTAGGAGAAACTTTGAGGAAAATTTCGATCAAAATCGAATAAGTGATGTAGTAGCCACAATAAATTTTAGTAATTTTTCTCTCGGAAAATTGGCAACACTGTATTTTGTTAAAATTACATAAATTATATGAATACTAGGAGAATTCTTTGTGAAAATTTGAGTAAAATTGGTTAAATAACATGGCCATAATAAAATTTCTAAAAATTTAATAATTTTTTTTTCGAGAAGTTGGCAACACTGCATATTAATAAAATTATGTAATTAATGGGAGCATTAGGAAAATCTTTTCTGAAAATTTCATCAAAATCGGATAAATAACGTAGCCAATATGAATTTTTAAAAACTTTAGTAATTTTTTTCTCGGAAAGTTGGCATTACTAGGAAAAACGAGAACCACATGACCATCTTGGGCATTAAACAAATTTATCCTGAAAATTTCATTAAAATCGGTTGAACCGTCTAGGAGGAGTTGCTATCACAAAATTTTGACTTACGACCGAGCGAGCTGACGACGCACACACATACACCCACATAAACTAAGTTCAGATTCGTCATCTAGGGACTATATAAAGGATTTCTATACACAATTATTGTTTTTTTGCTAATATTCCAGACACCGTACCAAACGCTATACCACTTTTTCCTTTCAGTCAAAGTGGTAATAATTTCTCTTAGGCCCATACAGATTCCTGACTCACCATGCAAATTGCCCTAAAAATTTGTGATTGTGAATTTTCACTAAGGTATGACAATACTTGTGTAAAATTTAAAACAAAAAAAGGAGTTTAGGAAGTAGCTGTCTCGTTGCGTCTCCCCATGTTTTTACCACTTTGACTGCAAGGAAAAAGTGGTATAGCGTTTGGTACGGTGTCTGTAACATTAGCAAAGAAAAAATATTTGTATATAGAAATTCTTTATATAGTCCCTAGATGACGAATCTGATTTTAGTTTATGTGGGTGTATGTGTGTGCGTCGTCAGCTCGCTCGGTCGTAAGTCAAAATTTTGTGATAGCAACTCCTCCTAGACGAAGTTCAACCGATTTTAATGAAATTTTCAGGATAAATTTGTCTGGTACCCAAGATGGTCATGTAGTTTCATTTTTTCCAGCGATGCCAACTTTTCGAGAAAAAAATTACTAAAGTTTTAAAAAATTCATATTGGCTACATTATTTATCCGATTTTGATCAAATTTTCACAAAAGATTCTTCTAGTATTCATATAATTTATGTAATTTTAACAAAATACAGTGTTGTCAATTTTCTGAGAAAAAAAATAGTAAAATTAATTATGACCATTTTATTTAATCGATTTTAATCAAATTTTCATAAAAGTTTTTTCTAGTGCCTAAATAAATTATGCAATTTTAATAAAATACAGTGTTGCCAACTTATCGAGAGGAAAAAATTACAAATTTTTTAAAAAAATTATTGTTGCTACATTATTTATTCGATTTTGATCGAAATTTTCGCTTAAAGTTTCTCCTAGTGCCCAACTAAATTATAATATTATTAAAATACATGGGTTAGTCAGTTAAGATGGTTCGGAGACATGTTCAGAGAATGTGTCTAATAAACGTTTGCTGTTAAAAACGATTTATTTAAATGATTTTGAATAATAATAATAATAATTTAGTTAATTTAATTTAAGTTGGTGTTAGTCAGTTAAGATGGTTCGGAGACATGTTGAGCGAATGCGTCTAATAAACGTTAGCTGTTAAAAACGATTAATTTGAATGATTTTGAATAATAATAATAATTTAATTAATTTAATTTAAGTTGGTGTTAGTCAGTTAAGATGGTTCGGAGACATGTTGAGAGAATGTGTCTAATGAACGTTTGCTGTTAGAAAGATTTATTTGAATGATTTTGATTTTATACGTTTGCTAGTGGACGTCCGATAAGTAGTTGGAGTGGGGTATGATTGAAAGACTGGCTTGCGTGAGCAAAAGTTTCCAAGTAGTAGGAATAGAAGTGAGCATGTATGAGAGTGGAATTATGAATGTGGATGAAGCGAAAGTTGCTTGTGCTGGATAGGAATATGTTTGGAAGTGAAGCAATGTTTACAATATGACCGTGGTCCTTTGCGATCATAACGGGTAGGAAAGCTTTCGTTGTCTAGAACGACAAAAAATATACCACAAAAAAAAAGATTAGAAGAATATGGGTAAACCCATATATAGACCACTTTGACATTATCACATAAATGATAAGAAATAGGAATAAAAACATTTTTCACCGAAAGTTGGCAACAGTGTACTTTGCTGTAATTATCTAATTTATTTGGATATCAAAAGAATCCTTTGTGAAAATTTGAACAAAATCGGTTATACAACATGGGAAAATAAATTTTTTTAAATTTTAGTAATTTTTTTCTCAGAAAGTTGGCAACACTGTATTTTATTAAAATTACGAAATGTATGTGGGCACTAGGTGAATCTTTCCTGAAAATTTGATCAAAATCGGATAAATAATATAGCCACAATGAATTTTTTAAAATTTTAGTAATTTTTTTCTCGGAAAGTTAGCATTACTGGAAAAAACCAAAACCACATGACCATCTTAGGCACTAGGCAAATTTATCCTAAAAATTTCATTAAAATCGGTTAAACCGTCTACTAGGAGTTGCGATCACAAAATTTTGTCTAACGACCGAACGAGCTGACGACGCACATCCGTACACCCACATAAACTAAGTTGAGATTCGTCTGATCTAGAGGCTATATGAAGGATTTCTATACAATTTTTTTTTTTTTAATGTTACAGACACCGTACCAAACGTGATACCACTTTTCCTTGCGGCCAAAGTGGTAATAATAAAAATTTCAATTAATCACTTCTTAAAGAGCATTAAATATATATATACATTCATACAAACACAATCACGCCATTCGTACCAAAAACAATGTGGCACAAACTCTAATTCCACTATCCTCCAGGGTTGGACTGGCCTACCTGCCCGCACCGGGCTTTTCCTGGTGAACCGTCATAATTATAAGAGCCGTAACCGAAAATTGTCAAAAAATTAAAACTAATTTCTGAGTTTTACAAAAATTTAAGAACAGATTATTACAAACAAATGGATATGTATTGGAATACATACATACACAATCACGCCATGTACCCAAAAAAGTGTGGCACAAACTCTTTTTATCATCCCGAAATCAATCGCCTCCAAACATATTCCTATCCAAACAAGCAACTTTTGCTTCATACACATTCATAATTCCTCTCATACATGCTCTCTTTTATTTTTACTACTTGGAAACTTTTGCTCCAGCAAGCCATTCTCTTAATCATACCACTCCAACTACTAATCGGACGTCCACTAGCAAACATATACCATCAAAATCATTCAAATAAATCGTTTTTAACAGCAAACGTTCATTAGACGCATTCGCTCAACATGTCTCCGAACCATCTTAACTGACTAACACCGACTTTTGCTACAACATTTTTTTCAATTTCACACTCATCATACCACTAATCGTATTTCGTACCCGATCTTTCCTATTTACACCACATATACCCCATACGTAAATATCTCATTTCCACAGCAGTCATTTTCCGTTTATGCTTTTACAACCAAACTCAACAACATTCACCACCATACATCAACATAGGCACCGAAAACTGCATTGTATATACTCAAACGAGCTGCTTTGGAAACATTTACATTCCAAGCAATTATTATTATTATTATTATTCCCAATTCATTATTTTTTTTTTTACCAGTTTGATTACAAGGAAAAGTGGTATAGCGTTTGGTATGGTGTCTGTAATATTAGCAAAAAAACAAAAATCTGTATAGAAATCCTTCTTTTATAGCTTCTCTAGATCAGACGAATCAAGCGAATTAAGTTTATAAGTGGGTGTATGGATGTGCGGAGTCAGGCTAAATTTTGTGATTGCAACTCCTCCTAGACGGGGTTTAACCGATTTTTAACAAAATTTTCAGGATAAATTTGTCTAGTGCCCAAGATAGGGTCATGTGGTTTTATTTTTTTCCAGTGATGCCAACTTTCCGAGATAAAAATTACTAAAATTTCTAAAAATTTATTGTGGCTACTACATTGTTTATCCGATTTTGATCAAATTTTCAAAAAAGTTTCCCTTAGTGCCCACATAAATTATAATTTTAATAAAAATATTGTATTATTTTATTTGTATTATTATTGTATTATTGTATTTTCAGAAGAAAATTCTCTAATGCTCCCATTAATTATATAATTTTATTAATATCCAGTGTTGCCAACTTTCCGAGAAAAAATTTATGGCCATGTTATTTAACCGATTTTACTCAAATTTTCACAAAAGATTCTCCTAGTATTCATATAATTTATGTAATTTTAACAAAATACACTGTTGCCAACTTTCCGAGAAATGTCAAAGTGGTTTCTATATGGGTTTACCCATATACTACTAATCTTGTTTTTACTTTAATTTCGCTTGGAACGCTTGAAGAAAGTATAGCATGTGTCACTCGGAATAGACAGCTCTCTTTGTGTTTCGCCTAGATTGACTGTATCTGAATTTAACAAAATAAAGATTGTTTGCTACTTTTCGTAACATAATACACTATTAAAATACTTTTTTTGTGTTAGGAAAAATACAAGAATAATAAAAATAATGTAAAATTAATCGAATTTGATAATATACATACATACACAATCACGCCATGTACCCAAAAGGGTGTGGCACAAACTCTTTTCATCATTCCGAAATCAGTCCCCTCCAAACATTCCTATCCAAACAAGCAATTTCGCTTTATCTACATTCATAATTCCTCTCATACATGCTCACTTCTATTTCTACTACTTGGAAATTTTCACTGCACGCAAGCCACTCTCTCAATCATACCACCACTCCAACTACTCATCGGACGTCCCCTTGCAAACGTATACCATCAAAATCATTCAAATAAATCTTTTTAACCAGATGTTCATTAGACATTCGCTCAACATGTCTCCGAACAATCTTAACTGACTAACACCAACTTTTGCTACAACATTTCTTTCAATTTTACACTCATCCTACACTAATCGTATTTCGTACCCGATCTCTCCTATTTACACCACATACCCCACGTAAAAATCTCATTTCCACAGCAGTCATTTTCCGTTTATGCTTCTTGCAACCAAACCCAACATTCACTACCATACATCATCGTAGGCACCAAAACTGCATTGTATATTTTATTGAAAATTTGAAACAAAACATTAAACACTCTTACTAATTTATCATTCAGTACTAATTTTCAGTACATATTATTAAAATAAAGCTGGTTTAGTTTAAAGTTCTGTATTAATATTTATTTATTATCGACGTTTCGACAAACTAAGCCTCCGTTTTCATCAAGTAAAATAATATATACGTTTGCGTGGACGTCCGATGAGTAGTTGGAGTGGTATGATTGAGAGAGTGGCTTGCGTGCAGCAACAGAGCATGTATGAGAGAGGAATTATGAATGTGGATGAATTTGCAAAAGTTGCTTGTGTTGTATAGGAATGTTTGGAGGCGACTGACTTAGAGATGATGAAAAGAGTTTGTGCCATACCCTTATTTGGGTACATGGCGTGATTATGTATCTTCGAATTTTTTATAATAAAGATTCACTAAGGCATTAAGGTTTAAATAAAATTTAGTAATAATTTATAAAATTTTATGATGTAGTTACTTATTTCGTTAACTAAATTATAATTTCAATTTTGAAGGTTTGAGGGCAATAATTAACATACATACATACATACATAGACAATCAAGCCATGTACCCAAATAAGGGTGTGGCACAAACTCTTTCCACTCATCCCGAAATCAGTCGCCTCCAAACATTCCTATATCCAAAGACAAGCAACTTTCGCTTCATCCACATTCCACAATTCTTCCTCTCATACATGCTCTTTTATTCGCTACTACTTGGAAACTTTCGCTCACGTAAGCCACTCTGTCAATCATACCACCACTCCAACTACTCATCGGACGTCCACCTGCAAACGTACACCATCAAAATCATTCAAATAAATTTTTTCAACAGCAAACGTTCATTAGACGCATTCGCTCAACATGTCTCCGAACCATCTTAACTGACTAACACCAACTTTTCCTACAACATTTTTTTACTGAATTTCACACTCATCATACACCAATCGTATTTCGTACCCGATCTCTGCTATTTACACCACATATTCCACGTAAAAATCTTATTTCCACAGCAGTCATATTCCGTTTATGCTATTGCAAACAAACCCAACATTCACTACCATGCATCAACGTAGGCACCAAAACTGCATATTATATATATATATATATATATATATATATATATATATTTACTAAAACTAAATTGATTAATTATATATTTATTTAATAATCCACTATTACCTTCAAACCTTCCAAACTCAAATTTAACTACTGGTTGACAAGAAAAAACCAAAAAACCAAAAAACTAAAACTACAAAAGGAACACATAATTTATGTAATTCAATTGTATCTATTTTATATTTTTTATAAAATATGTAACTAAAGATGGCCGTGATTTAATAACCGAAACGTACAATTAATAAACATAAATAAATTAATTATATATTTATTAAATAACTTATTATTGTCTTCGAAACTTTCAAATTAATATTTTGTTACCTAGTAACTTGTTTCTATGTTTTGTTTTTTGTATCATTTGTATCTTTTTCCTGATGAAGACGGACATTGAGTTTTGTCAAAACATCGATTTTTAAATTTAAGCAGTTTTATTTTACTAGAAGAATTTTTTATGAAAATTTGATTGAAATCGGTTAAATAATGAATTTTCTAAAACTTTAGTAATTTTTTTCTCGGAAAGTTGACAACACTGGATATCAATAAAATTATATAATTAATGGGAGCATTAGGAATTTTTTTTTTGAAAATCTGATTAAAATCGAATAAATAATGTAGCCAGTATAAATTTTATAAACTTTAGTAATTTTTACATAACTAACTACATAACTACATGACCATCTTGGGCACAAGACAAATTTATCCTGAAAATTTTATTAAAATCGGTTGAACCGTCTAGGAGGAGTTGCGGCCACATAATTTTGACTTACGACCGAGCAAGCTGACGACGCACATCCATACACCCACATAAACTAAGTTCAGATTTGTCATCTAGAGGCTATATGAAAGATTTCTATACAATTTTTTTTGTTTTTTTGAAAATGTTACAAACAGCGTACCAAACGCTATACCACTTTTTCCTTGCAGTCAAAGTGGTAATAAAGCTAAAGTTTTCAATCTGTGATTTAAGGTTACTACTGATAATAGAAACTTAGCTTTCAAAATATGTATTTAACTTTTTAAAATTTAATATTTGTAGTATAAGAGAATTTATTATATTTCATTTTATTAATTAGTCTAACAAATTTACCGTGTAAATGTATATTCTCACCTTACTTTTAAATGTGATTTTTGTCAAAATTATTTTTCACGTTTACTTAAAATTACTTATTAACGTTAGTTAACGCGTGTCATGTGACACGTAACGCAAATACAAAACATGTTGCATTTCATATTGAATTTATTCGTTTAAATGACCATGATTTTTGAATATTTTCAATAAAAAACACTGGGGCTAAAATTAGATGAAAAACGAGCATTGTTTCAACCAGACTGGTTGTATCTGCCAACCCTAGCTGTATTCTAAAAAGCACTAATATTTTTTGTAATTTTTAGTTTACCTATATTTGAGTAGGAATTACCACACATAAAAGCAAAAACTTCAAGAAATAATAAACACATTTTTACAAAATTTTAATAAATTATTTACTAATATTTATATTCTCTAATACATTTTATTAGTTGTTGCCAAATACAATTATTTTTTGTCATAACTATTTTAACATATAACATAAAAGTATAAATATAATAGATTTAATCTTAGATGTGTATAAAAATGTTGTTTTAAGTTAGTACTGTTAGTAAAAGTTTTAATTGCAAATTTCACATTAAAGGTTTCTCTCGTGTATGTGTTCGCATGTGACGTTTTAAATGGTGATTTAGACTAAAACTCTTATTACAAATTTCACATTTATAAGGTTTCTCTTTTGTATGTGTACGGATATGATATTTTAAATGATGATTTTGACCAAAACTTTTATTACAAATTTCACATTTATAAGGTTTGTCCCGTGTATGTGTATGCATATGTGTTTTTAAATGGCTCTTTTGAGTAAAACTTTTATTACAAACTTCACATTTATAAGGTTTGTCCCGTGTATGTGTATGCATATGTGTTTTTAAAGTGGTCTTTTGACTAAAACTTTTATTACAAATTTCACATTTATAAGGTTTGTCCCGTGTATGTGTGCGCATATGTAATTTTAAACTACTACCGATACTAAAACTCTTATTACATATTTTACAATTATACGGTTTCTCCTTTGTATGTGTACGTATATGTACTTTCAAATGTGATTTACTTAGCCAAACTTTTTCACATATTTTACATTCAAACCGTTTTTTTTCTGTGTGTGTCTGACTGTTTCTTTTTAAATTCGGAACATCACTGACAGATGCTGAACAACTGCCACTGTTCTCAGAAGATGTTCCAGGTTGTAAACAATCGTTACTATTAGAAGTTTGTTTGTTAATTTCAGTATTTTCGACATCAGCCTTAAGTATTGTATTGTCTCGCAAGCGTTCCAATTTTAAATTATATTTCATTTTAATCTTGTTTGCCAATCTACATTCAGCAGCATTAAAACCACAAAATTTAAAACCATTAATTTCATGCTCTTCAGTTTTAATTTCGTGTTCAACATCCACTTCGGTAAAATTATCATCGTTAATATAATTTTCACTAACATTTTCTTCAGTAATTTCTTGTTTAATATCAGTTTGTAATGCGATTTCGTCTTCACTCGGACATTCCAATTCTTTTTTTACGTTCATATCAATTTCTATATCAATTGTGTCAGCGTAACATTCTTCAATGACTTCTGTCTTGACATTTGGAAGATAATGGTTAATATCCGTTTCTTCTACTTTACCATCATCTTCAAAATTTACGTGAATAGATTCGGAACAACCAACAATATTTTCTTGTTCCATAATAACCTCTTCTTCCTCATAATTCGCAAATGTATTATGGAATTCTTCATCAGTTTGTTCTATATTCAAATCATTCATGTAGTTGATTGCATTATTTTGTTCCAATTTTATTGCATTTATTACAATTTCATAATTTTCACTTTGTTCTGTATTTAGTCCATTTTGTAATTGCTCTAAATACTTTTCTAGAATTTTTTGCGAACATAAACAGCTCTGAAGAAATTTGTAACTTTGGTTTAACTGAACAATACAGGTCTTGCATATGCCATTCGGTAAATTATTATTTACTTTTAGCTAAAAACACATAAATTTAATATAAAATATTAGATACTAAAATATAATACTTACAAGTCCTGGCGCAATTTGATTTAGTTTGTCGAATAAAGTAAGGTTAGGTGAATCGTAATTGATCAAAGCTGACGAGATATCTTTGTTAGTAATACATAAGCGACAGACCTTTGTAAACATAAACATGTTTATCTCCTTGTATTTTCAAGAGTTTATATAGTTTTATTATAAGTAAATATCAATATTAAATACACAAATAACCAATAAACCAGTTAACATGTGACAAGTTTCTTTAGGAATTGTCTCTAGTGACTACACGTCAGTGGTACCCAAACTTTTTTTGTAAAACAGTACAGAGTTTATAATATATATTTGTTTGTTATATTATTTGCTAGTTGCTTAAATATATTTGCTTAATATTCTTTAATTATATGATTAGTAGTATTTAATTATTAAAAAAATACTCAAAATAATAGTATTTATTTATTGATGAATTTTATGTAATATTTCTAGTATAAGAAAAAGAAGAATAAATGACAACGTATTTTATTGAACGCACCCACAGATATAATGGAGGGGAGGGACCAATTGATATTGCCTGCGCCTAGAAAAGTAATAAATTTTGAAAGCAACCGCTGCGCTAATAGTGCGTTTGCACACTCAATATTTAGCTATACATACATAAACAATCTATTTTACTATCACAATATGAAATGAATAGTTTAGGAACAATGACATTCTCATTTTTAATTTTGTTTTATACTAAACTCTAAGTAACACATATGCATTGTATAATTAATATATCATTTTATATTTAAGTAATAATTTTTAATATTTATTTTATATAACAGTAATTAATGTTTTTACAATATTTTATATTTATAAGCAGTAATACTATTATTATAGCTATTTTATAAATCTAATTGACTTAATGCTACCTAATATCTGACCAATGACGTCAGTGTCATCTCAGTAGTTGCTCAGTTAAATTTTGCATTATAAATATTAGCTAATGTTCACTATACGGGTCTAAATTATATTTTGATGATATCTATTTTAATCATTCTGATTCTTAAAATAACAAAATTTAAATGATATCTGGAATATTGTTTTTTAATTTCTATAAAATCAATATATATTTGAAACTATATAATCAATTCTTTTTCTTATACATCAAACATTACCCAAAATTTTGCTGGCCAACTGTATTTGTAACATATTTCTGTTAAGTCAACCTCGATCTCGAATACTATCAAATATAATATTTTTATATTTTACTTATAGTAGAAAGCTTTCTTTGGTAGAAAATTTATTTTTAATCATAAATAGTTTTTTGCAACATTGTCATTTATGTACAAATGATATAAATATATTGTCCATTATTTCTGTGGGTGCGTTCAACTAAAATAGGATGCTTTTTATTCTTCTTCGTATACTAGAAATATTACACAAAATTCATCTGGCCAACTGGATTTCTGTCAGATTTTCCTAAGTTAACCTCTAATACTATCAAATAAAATATTTTTATGTTTTACTTATTGTATGAAGTTTGTTTGGTAGAAAATTTATTTTTAATCATGAGTGGTTTTATGCAACTTTGTCAATTATGTACGAGTGATGGAAATGTATTATTCACTATAATTAAACTGGATTCAGATGGCAAACGTTTCGTAGATAAATTGGAAGCAATTATGCCAGAAATTGTAAGAATGAAATAATTTGTAATATACATTATTATTTTTGAATCTTTTACTTTTCTTATTTTAGGTAGATTGCAGAATCAAATTACCGAATGGTATTTGTACAATTTGCGCTGTTCGGCTGAATGATGCTTATAAATTTATTTAAAACAATGTTTTGATTCTCAAATAATATTAAAACAACATTTAAATGAAGAAGGTTGTCGATTATGTGCTGGTGGTGATAATATAACATTTACTTTAAGTACAATGGATTCGGATAACATATTGTTATCATATAAATTGGAAACTATTGCATCGGAAATTGAAATTAATTTTTATTGCTCTTTATTTTTTATACAAATTATAGTATTATCTTTATTGATTAATATTATATCATTTGTTTGCTAGGAATGTAAATATTTCCAAAAAAGCCCGTTTGTGTATATACAATGGAGTTTAGGTGCCTACGTTGATGTATAGTAGTGAATGTTGGGTTTGGTTGTAAAAGTATAAACGGAAAATGACTGCTGTGAAAATGAGATTTTTACGTGGGGTATGTGGTGTAAATAGGAGAGATCGAGTACGAAATAGATGAGTGTGAAATTCGAGAAAAATGTTGTAGCAAAAGTTGGTGTTAGTCAGTTAAGATGGTTCGGAGACATGTTGAGCGAATGCGTCTAATAACGTTTGCTGTTAAAAAGATTTATTTGAATGATTTTGATGGTATACGTTTGCCCAGTGGATCAGTCCGATGAGTAGTTGGATTGGTATGATTGAGAGGGTGGCTTGCGCGTGCGAAAATTTTCAAGTAGCAGGAATAGAAGTGAGCATGTATGAGAGAGGAATTATGAATGTGGATGAAGCGAAAGTTGCTTGTGCTGGATAGGAATGTTTGGAGACGACTGATTTCGGGATGATAAAAAGAGTTTGTGTTACACCCTTTTGGGTACATGGCGTGATTGTGTATGTATGTATGTATGTATGTATGTATGTTTTTGGCAAGTTTCTGGCTGCGCCACTGTTTTTAAAAGCTATTGAGAAATTTAATCAAAAGTCATATATTATATAAATTATAGATTTATAAATAAACAAATTTATAATAAATTGAAATGTGATCTAACTGTCGCGAAAAGTTAATAAAATATAATAATTTTTCTAAAACCACAAACAATAATATTTATAAAAGAGCTCATATACGTATTTCGAATGCTAAGTTTTTATCAACAGTAGCAATTGATAAAGTCATAATGAGTCATGTAAGGTTACACAAATACTTAACGTACCGTGTGGTCAAAGATCACTAATTAACACCGATTACAAATCATGTAAGTTGTAAATGTTAAAACCTTTTGTTTTTTTTTTTGCAGTGTAGCCAGTTCATTCAGAATTGGCCAAAGGCGTACTCACACATGTAGAAAATGGTGGGTGTACAGGTATATTATATACAGTGCGAGTGTAAAGTCTGGAACTATCGCAATAAATCTTTTATTAAACGTTTTTGAAAAAATCCTCGAACACGTCAATTTTTATCTTATGTGAGACATATTTTACTGTAATCGTCACTTAAAGATCGTCTTTTGTTTTTGAGTTACGACGTAAGCGATAATTTTTTTAAATAGAAACCTATATTTTTTATTATTGATTTTGGTAGTACTTTTTATTCCGTTTCCAACCATATAAAATTTTAAATATGTTATATTTGAAAAAAGTTGAGAAAAATAATCTTATTCTGACAGTTGTAGCTAATTTGTTTTATTTTATACACTAATAACTAGATTCATTTTGCCAATTTAATTAGTTTTTTATATTTAAACTTTAAGATTATTTTTCTCAATTTTTTTCAAATGTAACATATTTAAAATTTTATATGGTTGGAAACGGAATAAAAAGTACTACCAAAATCTATAATAAAAAATACAGGTTTCTATTTAAAAAAATTATCGCTTACGTCATAACTCAGAAACAAAAGACGATCTTTAAGTGACGATTACAGTAAAATATGTCTCACATAAGATAAAAATTGACGTGTTCGAGGATTTTTTCAAAAACGTTTAATAAAAGATTTATTGCGATAGTTCCAGACTTTACACTCGCACTGTATATATATACCAGATTGCGGGGCAGAAACTGTCATTCAGTCACCAAGCACTGAGGATGTCATCTATGATGTATGGCGAAACGTCTGCAACGAGGATAGACCAACCACGGCATATCAGCCCAGAAAATTCTATAAATTCAACAAATGTTAATGTTTACAAATCTGCATCAAAAATATAGGTCCCAAAAAAGAAATTATAATAATTAATAATTATTAAATTTGTTATGTTTATCATATTTTATATAATATATATTTTATATGTTCTTTATATTGTATAACAAATTTATTTTTTATATACATGTGTGTGTGTAAAAATTTAAATATAATATATTTTTCCTGTTTAATAACGTAATTTTGATTTGATTGACTTCCTTATTGCAGCATTTTGAAAAAGTAATTAAAGCAAATTATATTCTTAATTTTTTTTTATATTTAATTCATTTATTTCTACTTGTCTGAAGATTATTTTTCCAAAATATTTTTCTCTTATAATCTTTATTTAGTTTGTAGATAAATGCAGTGCGTTTTAATACGCTTATAAAATTATATGTGATTTATTAATTATATTAATTAAAAATTTTCAGACTATTTATAAATAGATGTGTAAAATATTGTTAGATTTCTTTAATATGTATGTATGTGTTTAATTATAAATTCTATACAAACCTATTTGTGATAAAACAGAAACCATTTTTATTAAATTATTTTAATATTTGCAGATAAAATTGATTTGTATTTGATTGTAAAAATTAAAATATAATTTTGTGATGGTAAGTAGTATACAGTATAAAAAAAAACTCTTTCAGAATTCATTATATTAAAATAAAACGGCTTTAGATTAAAGTTCTGTATTAATATTTATTAGTAATCGACGTACATACGTATATGTATGTATTGAATTGCAAAGATTTCTAATATGTTTTAAAACTGCGTAAATTGCTATTTAGAAATAATTTCATTATTCAACTAGTTACTAGTGTAAATACTTTTACACGAGAAATAACAAAATATAATAATTAGAGTTTTACTTCATTTATTTTTGTAATTTCATCAGTGTCCGGATAGGCGCAGTCGTTGTGTAAACAAGGCCGTCCATACATTAAACGAAATTCAAACAAAAGAAAAAAAATAGAAAAATTAAGTTTAGTATTAATTCTGCAGCTAAAGTCAATAAACTTCATTCAATATTTATTGACTAGACTTACATGATTAAACCAAATTTAAAGGAATAAAAAATATTATTCATATTATTAAATTAGGTAAAAACAACTTATTAATACATATTATATAATAGTATTAATTTATTAATTTTATTATAAATAACATTTAATATATTTTACATATTTATTAATAATAATATTAATATAAATTGAAAAAATATATAAAATTGATTTGGGCAAATACTTTCATCTTTACAATAGAATAATCAAAAAATTGTTATCTTTCTTGTCACAATAAAGACCGTAAATTTCAATTTGTATCAGGAACGCATAAACAAAGTTTATTGTCATTTCATGTAGTGTTATCAATTATCAAATACATGTTGATTTTTATAGAAATTCGAAAATATTATTGCACATAAAATCTAATTAATTCAGACTACCGTTTTAGTTTTACGCACAAACACAAAAGCTGATTAATCATAATACTCACAAATATTTGACGTAAAAACTAAAAATGTGTCAAGTGTTTGAATTGGTCAAATTCTTGTGCTTCTGCGTAAAACTAAAACAGCAGTCTGAATAAGACTTAACATTTGAATTTTATTTAAAATAATAATCATGTAAAAACAAATTATATTTAGAGTAAAACCTCATTCAGACTGCCAGAAAAGTTTTACGATTTAGTTTTAGTTTCACGACGTAACACAGTGCAAAAACTTGAAAAATGTTGTTAAAAATTATTTTTTACTTTACCGTTCACGTTGTATACATTCTAAACAGTTTTTGGTTACGTTCAGTACAGTTTTTTTTTACAGTTTAAGTTGTTTTGTTGTGTTAAATATGTCTGATGAAGAATTTATGATTATACAAAATAAGACCTGTACAATCATTTGAAAAATACGAATGCAAAACAGAACACTTAGAAAAGTATAAGACATAAATATAATTTTATAGGTTTATAGGAAAAATTCGCCATCTGTTTTGTTAATTTTTTTTTTCTGATGTGTCTAAAATTAATGTTATTTGATTATATGAAATACAAGTTTTTAAAATAATATAAATTTTTTCTTCGAAACTGATCATTTACATATTATAAATTTGACGTTTCTTTCATAAAAACATAAATTCATCGCTATCTCATTCTAGTAAAATGTGATTTGCCGTTCTTAAAACATAAGTGAATTTTAGTTAGAAACATTGGCCATTTTGCTAATGAAACTAAATCCGTGCTTTTGCAATGTATTCATATAAATTCACATGTAGTTCGGTTCAGAACCACTAGATCTTCGCTAAAACATAATACTGATTTCGCTAGCGAAAGAGCAGTCCGAATAAAGCTTAAGAATATTTAAAAATTAATCATTAATAAAATGAGAACTACAAAAATTAAATCGTCACACTATGAATACGAATATGTTTCTTTTTAATTTCTACTTTGAGGAAAAGTTTTCTATTTCGCATTCATCAGGTTTCTCTTTCGGATGAGAACGGATATGTCTTTTTAATTGTTCACTCCAAGTAAAAGTTTTCTCACATATTTCGCATTTATAAGGTTTCTCATTTGTATGTCCACGAATATGCGATTTTAAAGTTCCACTTTCAGTAAAAGTTTTTTCACAAATTTCGCATTTATAGGGCCTTTCATTCGTATGTATACGAATATGCGCTTTTAAGTGTGAATTTACAGTAAAAGTTTTCTCACATATTTCGCATTTATAAGGTCTTTCATTTGAATGAGAACGGATATGTATTTTTAAGGTTCCTCTTTGAGTAAAAGTTTTCTCACATATTTGGCATTTATAAGGTCTCTCCTTTGTATGTATACGAATATGCCTCTTTAAATTATCACTCGTAATAAAAGTTTTCTCACATATTTCGCATTTATAAGGTCTCTCCTTTGTATGTATACGAATATGCCTCTTTAAATGATCACTCGTAATAAAAGTTTTCTCACATATTTCGCATTTATAAGGTCTCTCATTTGTATGTATACGAATATGCGATTTTAAAATTCCACTCTGAGTAAAAGTTTTCTCACAAAATGTACATTTATGAGATTTTCTTTTCTTTACAGATTTATCTTTTTCTTCCGAGATGAATATATTATTTTCTTTCATATTTCTACTAGCTTGACATTGATTTATATCGGTATCATTTTCAATATCAGAATATTCTTCCTTAATTATTAATTCTGAATGTAAATCCAAAGATTCTGATTTCAAACTTTCTTCCAATTTAATATTTGTATCATTTTCCAAATCCTCAATGTATTCTTCTTTAATCACTTCTTCTTTCATACAAACAGCATCACAAATTGTATTATTTTGTGATTCTAAACTATCTTCAACTTTAATGTTTCTATCAGTTTCCAATTCTAGTTTAATGTATTCTTCATCAATATTCTCTTCTTTAATTTCGTTTTTCATAATTTCACTATTTTGCGATTGTTGTTTTGCATATCGCTTGAAAATTTCTTGCGATTTAAAACATTTTTCTACAAATTTATACGTTTTTATTTAATCGAACCGAAAAAATTGAGCAAATAGAATCCGATAACGTCTCAGTACATTCCAGCTAAAAATATAAATTAATATTACATATTAAACATACTATATAATAAAAATCTGCGGATTATAAAGGGAGCATAATAAAAACTGTTTCTACTAATAACACCAAATCCCTATGATATTTAACTAATATTTAAATGATCTAAATCGTAGTAATCCTACTATAAGCTGGATGTATTCATATTACAACTTGTTTTATATAAATTTCAATTAAACAAAATCAACAAAGGTATTTCAATTTAAAATATTCTAAATTAGGTTAGATTAATTGTTGTCTGTTCTCAAAACTTATAGAAGAGACAATAAATAAATAATTATTTATCAATTTATAAGCATATAATTTATTTTCGTGGACCTGATTAAAGCTAGTATTTTACTTACAATTTCCGATGCAATTGTTTCCAATTTGTATGATAACAATACGTTATCCGTATCCATTGTAGTTAAAGTAAATGTTATATTATCACGATCAGCACATAATCGACAAAGTGTTTCATTTAAATGTTGTTTTAATATTATTTGAGAATCGAAACACTGTTTTATAAATTTATAAGCATCATTCAATCGAACAGCGCAAATTGTACAAATACCATTCGGTAATTTGATCTTGCAATCAACCTAAAATAAGAAAAGTAAAAGATTCAGAAACAATAATATATATTACAATCAAAACAAATCAATTCTTTCTTACAATTTCTGGCATAATTGCTTCCAATTTATCCACAAAACGTTTGCCATCTGAATCCAGATCAAGTATAGTAAACAATACATTTTTGTCACTTATACATAACTGACAATGCTGCATAAACTTATTCATGATTAAAATTAAATTTTCTACCAAAAAAAGCTTCTTATAAAAAGTAAAATATAAAAATATTGTAATTGATAGTATTAGAGGTTAACTTATAAAAATCTGACACAAATCCAGTTGGCCAGATGAATTTTGTGTAAAATTACTAGTATAAGAAGAAGAATAAATACCAGCGTATTTAATTTTACAATTTTTTCCTTAATTGCTACTTGATCCAGGTTCTAGAGATTTGTCTAAATAAAATTTAAATAAAAGAAAAAAAAATAGAAAGATAAATAATCAATCTGCAGCTAAAGTCAATAAAGTTGAATGAACTTTACCTACAGGACCATCAATGTAAACAATTACTTTAAATATAATTTGTCACTTTTTTTTTCATGATTATTATTTAAAATCAAATCTAAATGTTGTATGTAGGATAACGTTTTTTACTTACTATAAAAATCAATATGTATTTGAAAATTCAACTGGCCAACTATTTCGAACAATAATCTTACAGTGTCATCTATATGGTAATGTTTGAACTATTTGCAAATCGAATTTTGCTGTCGATAAAAAAGAAAATTGTAATTTAAATACTAGTAGTGCAATCTATGGACTATTTTTAAACAAGTATTACCATTTTTACATTCTTCTGATCACAACGGAGTCTGAGAATTCCACTTGGTATTAGAAACACGTGAATAAAGTTGAAAATAACTAAATGACACTAAATGTTGAAGAATTATTTTTTATTTTATGCATTGTTATATAATATATAAATTAGTATAAAATTGGTTGTTTACACGGTCAAATTGCAATAAAAATGTATCGTCTTATAAACCGTGATGGCCCTTTGGAAATATTTTCTTTAGTGATGCAATAGACTAAAAAGCCGGATAACAAATAATTAGCCATAATAGAATGCCGAATATCGGATTATCATAAATAATATTAAATTTTATTTAGGAATGTAAATGTTTCCAAAGAAGCCCGTTTGAGTATATACAATGCAGTTTTGGTGCCTACGTTGCGATGTATAGGGTAGTGAATGTTGGGTTTGGTTGCAAAAGCATAAACGGAAAATGACTGCTGTGCGAAATGAGATTTTTGCGTGGGGTAGCTGGGTGTAACTATAGGAGAGATCGGGTACGAAATACGATTAGTGTATGATGAGTGTGCAATTGTTAAAAAAATGTTGTAGCAAAAGTTGGTGTTAGTCAGTTAAGATGGTTCGGGCATGTTGAGCGAATGCGTCTAATGAACGTTTGCTGTTCAAAAGATTTATTTGAATAATTTTCGATGGTATACGTATGCCCAGTGGATCAGTCCGATGAGTAGTTGGAGTGGTATGATTAAGAGAGTGGCTTGCGTGAGCGAAAGTTTCCAAGTAGTAGGAATAAAAGAATTATGAATGTGGATGAAGCAAAAGTTGCTTGTTTGGAGGCAACTGATTTCGGGATGATGAAAACAGTTTGTGCCACACCCAAAAATAATAAAAATTTATTATTATTTATATTTTTATTTTTCAAAAAAAAATAATCGAACCACAATTTAAAATAGTAAAAAATTTACAAAATTTTTGTTTTATAAATAGATATTTCTAGCGTGATGCTATAAAAAGTGATATTTTAATTAGAAAATCTAATCAGTTACCTAATTAATTATACTACAAGTGTTGACTAAATAAAAATCAGAAAAATAATTTTCCCAAAGATGCAATTCAAGAATTTACAATACACAATTTATTAAACCGTTTTTTCGAATCTTGTATTAATTGAACAAGATGTGAAGTATATGGGTAAACCCATATATAGACCACTTTGACATTTCTCGGAAAGTTGGCAATACTGTATTTTAATAATATTATAATTTATGTGAGCACAAGGAGACACTTTTCGGAAAATTTCATCAAAATTGAATGAATAATGTAGCCACAATGAATTTTCAAAAAATTTTGTGATTTCTTTCTCGATAAGTTGGCAACATTGTATTTTGTTAAAATTGCATAATTTATTTAAGCACTAAGAGAAACTTTTATAAAAATTTGATTAAAATCGGTTAAGTAAAATGGTCATAATAAATATTTAAAAATTTTAGTAATTTTTTCTCTCGGAAAGTTGGCAACAATGTATTTTGTTAAAATTACATAAATTATATGAACACTAGGAGAATCTTTTGTGAAAATTTGAGTAACATCGGTTGAATAACATGGCCACAATAAAATTTATAAAACTTTAGTAGCATTAGGAAAATCTTTTCTGAAAATTTGATCAAAATCGGATAAATAACGTAGCCAATATAAATTTTTTAAAAGTTTAGTAATTTTTTTCTCTAAAAGTTGGCATCACTGGAAAAAACCAAAACCACATGACCATCTTGGGCACTAGACAAATTTATCATGAGCATTTTATTAAAATCGGTTGAACCGTCTAGGAGGAGTTGCACACACATACACCTACATAAACTAAGTACAGATTCGTCATCTAGGGACTATAAGAAGGATTTCTATACACAATTTGTTTTTGTTTGAAAATGTTACAGACACCGTACCAAACGCTATACCACTTTTCCTTGCAGGCAAAGTGGTAAAATGATTATAAAATGTCAAAATAAAAATATTATAAATTTAATTTCATATTTAAAAAAACAACAACAAAATAAAAGCATTATTTTCGAGTTTTTATGAACAAAATAAACAATTATGAATTGAAAAATATTTCAATTCTAAATAAAATCTACACTGTAAAAAAATTTTACACTGAAAATCATTGGACACTTTGTTGCCAACGATAATTTACCAAAAAAAATGTATTTTTACAAAAATTATTTTATATGTAAAATTACAATTAAAATATGTAACACATTTTAATCTATTACATTTGCTAAGTAAATTTACATAACTACTTGTAATATTTCCACTTTTTCAAGTAATTATTACATTTGTGAATGTAAATATTACATTTATGCGTACATTAATAAATGTAACAATTACATTTACTGTTGTAAATATTACATTTATTAATATAATTATTACATTTACTAATGTCATTATTACATTTATAATTTTTTTCATTTTTCTATAAAAATATTTGTATAATTACATAAAATAAGTATTCAAATGTAAAAATACATAAATATTGTAAAGTTCAAATAATATTATAAAATCTCTGTAATATTTACAGATTTTTGTAAATTTCCAAAAAAAAAATGAAAATTACAGTGAAATTCATTGTAAAATTACCATGATTATCATTGTAAATTTACACCGATTTTTTACAGTGTACTCCTCCCTGAACATATAGGTATGTATTTCTAATTTAGCTCATTCATTATAACAAAAGATTCATATTATTATTTTAGAAAAAAAAAACCGATGAACGGAAAACGAAAAAAGTGAGACGCAATGAGACAGCTACTCTCTACACTCCTTACTATTATCAATTGCATGTTTTTCGTTTCAAATCTCACACAAGTATTGTCATAACTAGTAAAAGAATTTAGAATCACAAATTTTTAGGACAATCTGTGTTATGGCACAAGATAGAAATTAATATTCTTAATATTATTAATTAGTTAATAAATTAATTAGTGGTGTAAATAGAAGAAATCAGAGGTAAGAAATAAATTAGTGTATGATGAGTGTGAAATTCGATAAAAATGTTGAAGCAAAAGTTGGTGTTAGTCAGTTAAGATCTGGTTCAGACATGTTGAGCGAATGCGTCTAATAAACGTTTGCAGTTAAAAAGATTTATTTAAATGATTTTGATGGTATACGTTTGCCCAGTGGATCAGTCCGATGAGTAGTTTGAGCAGAGGCGTAGCAACCGGGGGTGCAAGGAGTGCGGTGCACACGGGCCCATGAGCGAGAGGGGCCCACGAGAAAAGTGCCCAATAGAGCCTTATTTTCATTAATACTTACCATTTTTTTTGTTTATTTTAATTTTTTTGTAATAAATAAAAAACAAAGAAGAGGAATAAAATAACATTCATAGGATTAAATATGTTTATTATATAAATTAGTTTATTAAAGTAAGTTAAATACATTTTCATAGATTCTTTTAAGTTTACAAACACAAAAACATACAGTACAAACCAAATTTAAAGTTTATGTTTACAAACATAGTTCATTAACTTTAACTAAACTTAACTTTTCTCGCTTTCATTGAAGCAAAGATGCGAATTATTTCATTTAAATGAAATTTACGTGCTCTTTCATTTTCAATGCTCAAAATCGCCAAATTTGATAAACGATTCTCCCACATAGAGTTTCTTAAATATGTTTTAATAAGTTTTAATTTTAAAAATGTTCTTTCAGCGCTAGAAGTTGATACGGGGAATGTTAAAAACAAAATAAGAGCGGTACAAAGTTCCGGAAATGCCGCACTAAGAATAGAATAATCTGTAAATATTAATTCTCCTAATTCAAATACCGAATTAATATTTTCTAACTGTTTTTTAAAGGTTTTCCTAAAAGATAATATCTGTGCCTTAAAATCTGCAGTTAAATCGTCAGTAAATTTGTCTAGTACAGGTTGGCATAAATCAATTATTTCAACATCATATAATTGTTTTAAATTTTCTGGGAAAATTACTCCAAATAATTTATTTTTTTCCGTAAAACTTGAAAATCTATCTTTTAATTGTGCAATTATAATATCTAACGTAGCGTTAAAAACGTTTATCCTAAAATTATCTTCTGAACTGTTAAAACGAAAATCTTCACATCTTTCTTGTCTATGGTAAAGTCAAATTTATTAGGTACATACATATATATTTCTTGGCAAGTTGTTCCTTTAGGAATTTTACTTTAATTTATTAATTTTGAAAATACAATTACATTTAAAAAAAAGTAGTTTTAATTCATTTTGATTATCATAAAAATAAAACAACTTTTATTTGAAATTTTTTTTCGAATAAGACACAAACTGACATAAAATTAAAATGACATTTAGTACTTAAAATGAGTCAAAAGAACATTGAAATTTTAAACAATACAAGGAGTAAGGAGGGGCTCCTTAATCCCAGTGGCACACCGGCCCACAAAGGTCTTGCTACGCCCCTGAAGGAAACAATAATTATTCAAGTAAATATTTATTTTAAAACATTAATTTTTAGACAAAAATATAATAAAATTTGCATATTGCTAAATTGGAATTGGCATAAAAAATTAGGTATATTTTCTAAGCAACGGATAATTTTGCCAATAAACTCAAATTAATTCACATTAAACTAACTAAACAAGATTAGAAGTATATGGGTAAACCCATATATAGACCACTTTGATATTTCTTGGGAAGTTGGTAACTCAATATTTTTATTAAAATTATAATTTATGTATAATGTAGCCTCAATACATTTTCAAAAATTTTGTGATTTTTTTCTCGATAAGTTTGCAACACTGTATTTTGTAAAATTGCATAATTTATTTAGGCACTAGAAGAATCTTTTATAAAAATTTGACTAAAATCGATTAAATAAAGTGGTCATAATAAATTTCTAAAAATTTTAGTAATTTTTTTCTCCGAAAGTTGGCAACACTGTACTTTGTTAAAATTACATAAACTATATGAATACTAGGAGAATCTTTTGTGAAAATTTGAGTAAAATCGGTTAAATAAAATGGCCATAATAATTTTTAAAAATTTTAGTAATTTTTTCTCGAAAAGTTGGCAACACTGTATTTTGATAAAATTATATGAATACTAGAAAAATCTTTTGTGAAAATTTGAGTAAAATCAGTTAAATAACATAGCCATAATAAATTTTTTAAAAATGTAGTAATTTTTTTCTTTGAAAGTTGGCAACACTGGATATTAATAAAATTATATAATTAATGCGATCATTTGGGAAATCTTTTCTTTGATCAAGTTCGAATAAATTACGTAGCCAATTTGAATTTTTTAAAACTTTAATAATTATTTTCTCGGAAAATAGGCATTACTGGAAAAAAATAAAACCACATGACCATCTTGGGCACTAGACAAATTTATCTTTAAAATTTTATTAAAATCGGTTGAACCGTCTAGGAGGAGTTGCGGCCACAAAATTTTGACTTACGACCGAGCTAGCTGACGACGCACATCCATACACCCACTTATAAACTAAGTTCAGATTCGTCATCTAGAGGTTATATGAAATATTTCTATACAATTTTTTTCTTTGCTAATGTTACAGACATCGAACCAAACGCTATACCACTTTTTTCTTGCAGTCAAAGTAGTAAAAAATAAAGGTAAATTATAAAAATGACACATATAAAATTAAATACATTTTTTTATTTAAATCTAAGTTAAAAGACAATTTAATAAATGATTCTTTTCGGAAATTTTGTTAATGATATCTTCATTATCTAATTTTGTCCAAACTATTCTTCTCGTATGACATGAGCATGAAAGCCTTGAAATTATCCTGACTTAAACAATTTCGCAATCTGTTTAACATGTACTTTAATTTGTGAAAATATTCGTTTGCATGATAATTGACTGGAAGATATAATGATAGTATTAATTTATAAGTAGCGAATAAATTCGCGTATGTCAATGTATGTGGATATTAAATTTTTGTAAAATTGAAAAACAACTGACAATGCAATTTCTACAAGTATTCTGCTATAGTTTGTTACATTGATTTCATCTTCTTCTCCGGTTTCAGTTTGTCCGTCATCGGATTAATTCACAAGTTTTATCGGGTATATTACCACTATTAATTTTGGGTAAGGATCTAACCAATAAACGTCATTTATATATATATATATATATATATATATATATATATATATATATGTATCTATGTGTGTGTCGTCATTCAATACATATCGTTGTTTTTGGGATAATCTGTTCTTAAATTTTTGTAAAATTTTATTTTTTGACAATGGCCGGTCAAGGCCCATAATGATAACGGCCAACCGGGGAAAGCCCGGTGCCCCGGTGGGCCAGTCTAACCCTGTCTGTACCTACTATATTTTGTAAATATATTTGCATACAATTTTATATAATTAGCATTTAAATTATGTTGATACAACTGACAAAATAAGGAAAAAATTTTTAAGCGCAGATGCAATATTTTTATTAAATAAAAAGAAATGTCTATTTTGTGTAGCAAATACAAATTTTACAAAAAATAAAAGTTACGATTGCTTGCAGGTTCAATTTAATAAAAATTATTGTTTAGATTTAATTGAAAAATGTGAACTATTTTGGTGTAATGCTATTTTTACTATGTTGTTGAAAAGTTATGTTTAATTTTTTTGTATGTAAATGTTAAATTAATTTTTGTTATAAATGAATTAAAGTTATGGCTACAAATAAAACATATTCACATATTTGACCTTTTATTAAATAAGCCAATAATAAGTTACATAAAAATAAATAATGTATATATATATATATATATATATATATATATATATATATATAAATAATCTATCGAGGAAATTATATTTAAAAATTTGTATTAAAATTTTACAAGGACGACAAATATATACTTCTGTACAAATAGACGAGCAGATAAATTCTAACTTCTACTACATAGTGTGAGAACGCGATAGTTTCTCATAAAGAAATATGATAAGTGTGTAACGTAAGATCTCTAATGCCTCGGGCGGTAACATTATACATAGAATTCCTCCCGCGCTATATGAAACTATCCCTTATTGTATATTTTAATTTTTTTGCCTATCAGACTTCTTTTTACAAATTTTAATTATTCTAATAAAAATACAAATTAGTATAATTATTACTATTACTAATATTACAATAACAATATTATTAGCATGCGAATAAGAATGTTTTAATTGGATTGGTTTTAATTCACCTAAATGAATTTTCTCTAATGATTTAATATTAACAGTTTTATTTAGTATTTTACTAGGAACCATTTACATCAAAATTAATTTTTATAATGTTGCCATATGATTTTCGAAATTTAAAATTTGCATTTTGTTTGATATTACTAGTGAAAGTGAGTTTTTCATTTTCTGGCAATGTTAGATCTTTAAATTTATGTGGAAATAAAAAAAGTTGCCAAATAAAACCTACATAGTTTTTTATGCTCTTTCAGAATTTGCAACAAAAAATAGGGGTTTCAATTTAAGATTTTAAATTTACCCCTATTATCCATCATCCTGTAGGTCAGGGGGTAAAATTTTTGGAAAAATCGGATGTCCTCCGAACCACAAAACATGTCATTCGGCAAATTTATTGATGTATTCTTTTGAAAAGATTAAAATGGAACATCCAATACTAGATCTTATGATACGCTTGAAGAAAAAGTATTTTACTGATATTATTAAATAAACTTAAAACAATTTATCAATACATATAACTTAATATAATTAATTTATTTATTAATTTGAATTTCATTATAAATAACATTTAATATATTTTACATATTTAATAATAATAAAATTAATATAAATTTAAAATAATATATAAAATTGATTTGGGCAAATGCCGTCATCGTTACATTAGAATATATCAACAACTGTTATCTTCTTGTCACAATGAAGACTGAAAATTTGAATTTGTATTATAAATTTTCAAATACATGTTGATTTTTGTAGAAATAAAAAAAATATTGTATTGATTTCGTTAGCGAAAGAGCAATTTGAATAAACTACAAAAATTATCTTGTTGCCCTATGAATACGAATATATTTCTTTTTAATTTCTACTTTGTGGAAAAGTTTTTTATTTCGCATTTATCAGCTTTCTCCTTGTGTGGGAACAGATATGTCTTTTTAATTGTTCACTCCAAATAAAAGTTTTGTCACATATTTCGCATTTATAAGGTCTCTCATTTGTATGTATACGAATATGCTTTGTTAAATTTCCACTTTGAGTAAATGTTTTCTCACAAAATTTGCATTTATAAGGTCTCTCATTTGTATGAGAACGAATATGAACTTTTAAATTACTTTGAGTAAACGCTTTTTTACAAATTTTGCACTTATAAGAAGGTTTCTCCTTTGTATGATAACGGATATGTTTCCTTAATTTCCCACTATCAGTAAAAGTTTTCTTACATATTTCGCATTTATAAGGTCGCTCATTTGTATGTGAACGGATATGTTTCCTTAAACTTCCACTTTCAGTAAAAGTTTTCTCACATATTTCACATTGATAAGGTCTCTCATTTGTATGTATACGAATATGAGCTTTTAAATGTCCACTTCGAGTAAACGCTTTGTCACATATTTCGCATTTATAAGGTCTCTCATTTGTATGTATACGAATATGCCTTTTTAAACCTATATTCTGAGTAAAAGTTTTCTCACATAATGTACATTTATGAGATTTTCTTTTCTTTACAGATTCATCATTTTCTTTCGGACTGAAAATATTATTTTTCTTCAAATCTCTACTAGCTTGACAACGTTTTATATTGGTTTCATTCTCAAAATTACAATATTCTTCCTTAATTATTAATTCTGAATGTAAATCTAAAGATTCTGATTTCAAATTTTCTTCAAATTTAATATTCGTATCATTTTTAAAATCTACTTCAATGTTCTCTTCATTAATAGCTTCTTGTTTCATACAAGCAGTATCAAAATTTGTATTACTTTGTGATTCTAAACTTTCTTCAACTTTAATATTTACATCAGTTTCCAAATTTAGTTTAATGTATTCTTCATCAATATTTTCTTCTTTAATTTCGCTTTCATTTTTAATTTCGTTTTTCATAACTTCACTATTTTGCGATTGTTGTTTTGCATATCGCTTGAAAATTTCTTGCGATTTAAAACATTTTTCTACAAATTTATACGTTTCATTTAATCGAACAGAGCAAATTGAGCAAATACAATTCGTTAAGTTCTCAGTACATTCCAGCTAAAATATAAATTAAAATTATATATTACATATAATAAAAATCTGCGGATTAAAGGGATCTCAATAAAGAAATATATTTCTACTAATAACATATAGTCCCTATGATATTTTACTAATATTTGATTTATTTGTAAGATCTAAATCCCACTACAAGCTGTGTGAATATGTACGTTACTTGGTTATGAAGTAACAAATGATTAAAAATACAAGACGAAATTTTTACCAACCTGAAAACAGACTGTTGGTTTTAGGTGCGTTAGCAGTAAAACACAGAGTTCATATACAGTAGTTTATATTGAATATAAGTATAAACGTATTTATTTACATTATATATATAATAGAAAACGTGTTCGATATATATTTTGACAGAACAGGAATATGGTTACAATACTTAGCAGTCATGCCAACTGTATGATATCACACCAACAGTGTGATCTCATACCAACTGAGTGATATTATATATTGGCGATTCAACAGTGTTCTTTCTTTTCAACACCCCCACTAGAACCGTTTAGAATCACCAATCCCATTTTTTCTCGGCATTCATTGTGTTTCATTTTGAATAAAGCTTTAGTTAGAATATCTGCTGTCATGTTTTCAGTCCCAACATGATTTATCCGAATGATTCCATCTTGTAGCTTTTGTCTAACGAAATGATGTTTGATGTCTATATGTTTTGATCTCGCTCGATAACCGTCACTTGATGCTAAATTTATCGCGCTTTTATTATCACGTGTGATTCTTAACCCTACACATTGCTTCGCTTCACCCATCCATCTGGTCGATTTCTAGGTTATACTTTGCTGCCATTGCAATTAAATATCTTATTGAACCATAACGAACCACGGGCGAGAAAGTTTCTTCGTAATCTATACCCTTTTTTTGCGCACAACCTTTTACCACCAATCTTGCCTTGTATTTTAAAACTTTTCCATTTTCATCTCGTTTCGTTTTAAATACCCATTTGCTGTTGATTGATTTTTTATTCGCCGGTAAATTTGTGTACTCCCACGTATTATTTTCAACTAAAGAATCATACTCTTCTTTCATGGCTTTTCGCCATTTTTCACGATCAGGTCCATTCAGAGCTTCCTCTTCAGTCAGTGGATCATCTATTTTGTTCGTTTGTGTTAGATATAAATGGTAGTCTTCCATATTCGGTGCTTTTCGTGTTCGTGTTGATCTTCTTACTTCGTTTGCCTCTTCATCATCAACCGTCTCATCTTCGAGTTCAGATGTCTCTTCGACTTCGTTTGAAATCGTTTCATCGTCAGTTTCCCCCACTGAATTTGTATCCTCGTCTTTGAACAGTACTTCTGTGTTATATTGAGCTTTTGGTTCGTTTATTTGATTCACCATATTATTTTCCAGAAACGTCACATCTCGACTTATGACAAGCCTGTTGGTACCTGGTCGAATGAACCGATAACCTTTCGTACTTTCATTGTAACCTACGAATATCAGCTCTTCCGACTTCGCATCCCACTTTTTACGTTTTTCATCAGGTATATGAACCATTGCTCTGCAACCAAAAACTTTAATATAACTTAAATTTGGTCTCTTACCAGTCCACAGTTCTTCGGGAGTTTTCTTCAAATTTTCGAGTCCTGTACATGGTGATCTGTTCACCAAGTATGCCGATGTCATCACTGCTTCGGCCCAAAAGCTTTTCTTCAATCCGGAATCATATAATAAACATCTGGCACGTTCACACAAGGTTCGATTCATCCTTTCCGCCAGTCCGTTTTGTTGAGGAGTATACGGGCAACTCGTTTGGTGTATGATCCCATTCTTTTTCAACATCGTCTCGAATTCATTATTACAGTATTCTTTTCCGTTGTCCGAACGCAAAAACTTTATTTTTCTTCCGGTTTGATTTTCTACCAACGCTTTGAATGTTTCGAATTTTTCTTTTACTTCTGTTTTCATCTTCAGAAAAAACACGAAAACTTTTCTCGTATAATCATCTACCAATGTAAACATATATCTGGCCCCGCTTAACGAATCATTTTCCATTGGCCCACAAAGATCAGTATGTACCATCTCCAAGATTTGTGTTGCTCTTGTGCCATTGTGTTTAAAAGGTTTCCGGTTCTGTTTTCCTTTTAGACATGCAACGCAGGTTGGATTATCATTGGCTTCTTCAAAATCAATTCCATCAGCTAAACCATTTTTCAGTTTCTTCAGACTTTGTAAATTTATATGTCCCATCCTTCGATGCCATAAATTACAACTTGATTTGAAATTTGAAGTTAGCGCTACAATTTCATTGCAATTATTGGTTTGCAACTTGTACATGTTGTCGATTAACTCAGCAGTAGCCACCACTGTGTTTTCTTTGTAGATTTTACATCCTTGATCATCGAACTTGATCACCATTCCTTTCTTTGTAATTTCCGCTACTGACAACAGATTTGTGGTTAGATTAGGTACATGCAAAACGTTACTCACTGTGATTTCAGCTAGTTTTCCTTTGATTTGCACGTCACCCCTTCCACAAACAGGTATTACTGAATTGTTTGCCACCAAAATTTCTTTTGTTTCGGATTCAACTCGATTATTTAACCAAACTTCGTGCATGGTCATATGCGAAGATGCGCCCGAATCGAGATACCAGTCGTAACGATTTAATGTTTTCGAAATTAACCCAACATGAAAACCTACATTTGATTTTGTATTTGATTGCTCTTGCTGACTTCGGCTTTTCTTCGGCATTGGACATACATTGGCTTTGTGTCCATATTTTTTGCAATTGAAACAACGTGGACCTTTATTTTCATATGTTCTGTTGTTCTTTTTTGTATCAGCGAAATTCTTCCCATAAAACGCACGATCACTTCTTGATTTTGTACTTTTTATATCCTGAAGCAATTTTGTTTTGATCGCATCACCTGTTATTGCCGTACCGGAACTTTCTATACCCATAATCATCGGTTTATATTCATCGGGTAGTCCAGCTAGTAATAATGTGCCGATCCATTCGTCAGTGATATCGAATCCAATATTATTTAACTTATGGCCAGTTGAAATGATTTTTGTGACATAATCATCAACATTTGCACAGTTTTCAAGTCTGGTCGTAATCAAAGTTCTTAATAACCCAACTTTTCTTGTCAAACCCGTATCTTGAAACGTGGCATTCAAACTATCCCATACTTCTTTGGCGGTTTTTGCACTTTGTATATGGACATAATTTATCGGATCCACTAGCAAGATTATCTTCGACTTTGCTTTAAGTATTTTCTTTGCATCAATTTCTACACCCGTGACGCAATCCCACAATTCTTCATGTTCTAGGTACGTCTGAACAGCGAACTTCCAGGTGATAAAGTTTTCTCTACCTTGTAATTTTTCAATAGAGCTACCGAAACTTGCACCAGCCGCCATTTTACGTACTTT
Organism: Clivina fossor; assembly: GCA_963966155.1. NCBI lineage: Eukaryota > Metazoa > Arthropoda > Insecta > Coleoptera > Carabidae > Clivina > Clivina fossor. Next base: position 54,479 of record CAWYQG010000235.1, read on the forward strand.
TTCACTCAAAAATTTTCTGTATATACTTGTTTTTCTATTATTTTAATTGTGCCTGGGCGCATAACCTGTTGGTTTTAGGTGCGTTAGCAGTAAAACACAGAGTTCATATACAGTAGTTTATATTGAATATAAGTATAAACGTATTTATTTACATTATATATATAATAGAAAACGTGTTCGATATATATTTTGACAGAACAGGAATATGGTTACAATACTTAGCAGTCATGCCAACTGTATGATATCACACCAACAGTGTGATCTCATACCAACTGAGTGATATTATATATTGGCGATTCAACAGTGTTCTTTCTTTTCAACACAGACAACAATATTTTTTCTCATAATAGCTATTCCCAACTACTCTTTCAGAAACAAATTTTAGTTTAGCAAAAACATATTATAATAATTAATAAACTTATTATAAATAAACCTAATAAAATAATAATTGTTTTATGTAATTTTTATTGTAAATGTACATGTATTTAAATTAAAACTTATTTTACATAAGTTTTAATTTAAAAAAACAACAAACGTATTAAAATTTGAAATACTCTAAATTAGATTAGGTTAAATTTGTCTGTTCTCAAAAATTATGGAAGAGACAATAAATAAATGATTACTTATCAATTTCTAAGCATATAATTTCGTTTGGTGGACCTGGTTAAAGCTAGTATTTTACTTACAATTTCCGATGCAATGGTTTCCAATTTGTATGATAACAATACATTATCCGAATCCATTGTAGTTAAAGTAAATGTTATATTATCACCACCAGCACATAATCGACAAAGTTTTCCATTTAAATGTTGTTTTAATATTATTTGAGAATTGAAACATTGTTTTATAAATTTATAAGCATCATTCAATTGAACAGAGCAAATTGTACAAATACAATTCGGTAATTTGATCTTGCAATCGACCTAAAATAAGAAAAGTAAAAGATTCAGAAACAATAATGTATATTACAATCAAAACAAATAATTTCATACTTACAATTTCTGGCATAATTGCTTCCAATTTATCCAAGAAACGTTTGCCATCTGAATCCAGATCAAGTATAGTGAACAACACATTTTTATCACTTGTACATAATTTACAATGATTCATAAAACTATTCATGACTAAAATTAAATTTTCTATCAACGAAAGCTTCTTACAATAAGTAAAACTTGAAATAATTGTATTTGATAGTATTAGAGGTTAACTTATAAAAATCAGACACAAATCCAGTTGGCCAGATGAATTTTGCATAATGTTTTTAGTATAAGAAGAAGAATAAATAGCAGCGTCCTGTTTGCTGAACGCAACATATTTAATTTTAAAAATGTTTATCAATTGCTAGTTGATCTAGCTTCTAGTTGTTTGTCTAAATGATATTTAAACAAAAAAAATAGAAAAATTAAGTTTAGTATTCATTCTGCAGCTAAAGTCAATAAAGTTGAATGAAGTAATTGCTAGCACACTGCTGCTGCTATTAATTATTCTTCTTCTTATACAAGAAACATTACACAAAATTTATCTGGTCAACTGTATATGTGTCAGATTTTTGTAAGTTAACCTCTAATACTGTCAAATAAATTATATTTTTATATTTTACTTATTGTAAGAAGCACTTTAGGTAGAAAATTAATTTTAATCATGAATAGTTTTATGCAACATTGTCAATTATGTACAAGTGATAAAAATGTATTGTTCACTATACTTAATCAGGATTCAGATTGCAAACTTTCGTAGATAAATTGCAAGCTGCAATTATGCCAGCAATTGGAAAAATGAAATAATTTGTTTTGATTGTAATATACATTATTGTTTGTGAATCATTTTTCTTATTTAAGATAGATTGCAGGATTAAATTACCAAATGGTATTTGTACAATTTGCGCTGTTCGGTTGAATGATGCTTATAAATTTATAAAACAATGTTTCGATTCTCAAATAATATTAAAACAACATTTCAATGAAGAACTTTGTCGATTATGTGCTGCTCGTGATAATATAACATTTACTTTAACTGCAATGAATTCGGATAATTGTTATCATACAAATAGGAAACCATTGCATCGGAAATTGTAAGTAAAATACTAGCTTTCATCAGATTTACAAAAAAATATAATTATATGCTTAATAATTGGTAAGTAATCATTTATTTATTGTCTCTTCCATAAGTTTTGAAAACAGACCATATATAACCTAACCTAATTTAAAGTAGGTATAAGTTGTAATTTGAATACATCAACATTTACAATAAAGATTACAAACAATTACAATTTTTTTGTTCGGATTATGAACATGGTACAATATTTTTTATAGCAAATAAATCCGTAATTATTTTGTTCACAATGATTAAGATTTACTTTTGACAAAACTTATTCATATAATTAAATACAGTAGCTTTACAAACTAAAATAGCGTTTAAAACTTAGTATACGACTACTCGTTAAAGTTAAATCAAAATATACTTACAATAAAACAATATTACAGAAATCCAAAGTTTTTAGTTTAACTTTCAAATAAAATCTGATTTATTATTATATATGTTAGATTAATTTGTTTCATTAATTGACAATATTTATCAGTTCTATATAGGTCTGTCGGAAATTAATGGTTTTTGTTTCGTTTTAAGAGTAAACAATTACGTTAAGAACAGATAATATAAAAATAATTTATTATTACTATACAAATTTGCCTTTCACTTTATAAAACGAAACAGTAGCACAGAGATATAAGCAACGCCTTCTCATAATGGCCATTAATATTAAAACAGTAAAATTGTAATAACTTCTACAAATTTACTTGTCGGTTTCCAATTTTTTGCCTGCACATAAAGAAATATATTATAAACAATAATTGAAAATCGCTGCCAGACTTATAGAGGTGACAATAAGTCATAAACTTATGAAATTTAGTAATTGATTCAGTAAAATTTAGTTTAAACACTAGTAAACCAATTTGCCGATTTGTGTTAATTTACCCCATATTTAATTATTATGTAATTTTTTCAAAATTTTATTTTATATTAAGGCAGCCCAATTAAAAATAAAATTGACGTGTTTTTGATTTTTTTAATTATTTATTGTTTTAATGGGTCACCTACCCCTTATGTATAAGTAAGTTTGACTATTTATAACTCGTTAATATTAAATGATAGAAAAAAAGTATTAGTATTTTTTTATTTGTTTTTCATAAGAAATTCTATAAAATATTTTAAAAAAATATTTATGAATTTTAATTAATTGAAATTTCTTGTAAGTTGAAAAATTAATAAAATATAATAATTTTTCTAAAACCACAAACAATAATATTTATAAAAGAGCTACATACGTATTTTAAATGCTAAGCTTTCATCATCAGTAGCAAAAGATAAAGTCCTAATCAGTGATGTAAGGTTACACAAATACTTCAACGTACCCAGTGGTTAAAGATTACTAATTAACACCGAATGCAAATCACGTAAGTAGTAATTGTTAAAAACATTTTGTTTTTTTTTTTGCAGTGTAGCCAGCCCAGCCAGAATCGGCCAATGGCGTACTCACACCTATAGAGCATGGTGGGGGTAGAGGTATATATACCAGATTGCGAGACAGAAACTGTCTTTCAATCACCAAGTCCTGAGAATGCCATCTACGATGTATGGTGAAACGTCTGCAACGAAAATAAATCAAACCACGCTATATCAGCCCAGAAATTTCTACAAATTCAAGATTTAACGTTTAAAAATTTCCATCAAAATTAAGATCCCAAAAAATAAATTATAATAATTAATAAATAATATTTGTTATGTTTATCATATTTCATATAATATATATATTTTATATTTACCAATGTTCTTTATATTGTATAACAAATTTATTTTTTATATACATGTGTGTGTGTAAAAATTTAAATAAAATAATATATTATTCCTGTTTAATAACGTAATTTTTATTTGATTACTTTCTTATTGCAGCATTTTGCAAATGTAATTAATGCAAATTAAATTCTTAATTTTTTTTTTATATTCAATTTATTTGTTTCTACTTGTTTGAAGATTATTTTTCCAAAATATTTTTTCTCATATAATCTTTATTTAGTTTGTATACATAAATGCAGTGCGGTTTAATATGCTTATAAAATTATATGTGATTTATTAATTATATTATTTTCAAATTTTTATACAATTTTTAAATAGATTTGTAACATATAGTTATATTTCTTTAATACTTATGTATGTTTTAATATAAATTCTATACAAATCTATTTGTGATAAAACCGGAAATATTTTTATTAAATCATTTTAATATGTGCAACAAAGTTTGGTATTATATTTTATTGTAAAAATTAAAATATAGTTTTGTCATGGTAAGTGTGAAAAATCTTTCAGAACTCATTATATTGAAATAAAACGGCTTCAGGTTGAAGTTCAGTATTAATATTTATTAATAATCGACGTACTTAACGTCCGTCTTCATTAGGAAAACTGATACAAATGACATTTACAGTAACTAAACAGAACATAGAAACAAGTTACTAGGTAACAAATAAATAACTAGATCATAATTTTTTTTATAAATTTTTAATTAATTGAAACCAAATTTTATTTAAATCAGTGCCTTCACAAAGAAAAAGATAACATCGATAACTGTGCAGGCATTGATTTAAACAAAATTTCGCTTCCATTAATTAAAAATTTATAAAAAATAAATGATCTACTTACATATTTGATACCTAGTAACTTGTTTCTATGTTCTGTTATTTACTGTAAATCTGTTTTGTTTCAAATGTAACATAATGAAAATGTTATACGCGGCTAGAAACGGAATAAAAAGTACTACCAAAATCAATAATAAAAAATACAGGTTGTCATTTTAAAAAAAGTCGATGACGTCATAACTTGAAAAACAAATGACATAAGAAACTGAAAATAGGCTGAAAACATTCACTATAGTTAAAATCGCTATACCCCTTCGAGATTTTTTCCACAAAAAATAATATCAACGGAATTACTGAATTTATTCCTTACTTAATTTCCACGCTGTACTTGTTTAAGAAATATATGTTTGTTTAAATATTACTTGTTTACTCAATGCCTATACCGGAAAGTGATATCAGTAGGTATTTCTGCCTAGTGCATTTTTAGTTTTTAGACAAACATTAAAAAGTCCCATAATCATTATTTTCACAAAATCAAATATGAAAAATATCTTTTTGGCGGACGTTGTATATTTTGAAAAATACTTTCCAAAAAAATATTAGAACATTGCTAAAATAAAAAATAAATTGAAAACCAATAGATACACGATACACGTTTATTTATCTTAATGAAGAAATTTAACTAAAGTAAATTACGATGTAATAATGTCAGCATATTTCCTTGCCTGGCAAGAATTTGTTTCTTGAATCTTAAATAAAAATAATCCAACAAAATTTGATTTCATTTATGGATAATCCGGTATTCGGCTATCTAATATGGCCAAATATTTATTATCTTTTAGTTCGTTGCATCACTAAACAAAATATTTCCAAGGGGCCATCTCTGTTTATAAGACTGTGAGTTTTTTGGACGATGCATTTTTACTGCAATTTGATCGTGTAAATAGATTGAGTAGGCCTTAAGAAAAGTTTGTCGCATTCTAATTTCATACATTTTGCGATTTTTCAATTTTTTACACGTTTGACCCCAGAAGAAAGTCTAGGTTCAAACAGGGTTGGACTGGATAAAAAATTACGCCCAGGGAAAGTTGCAGGATAGGCTCATTAACTGTGTTTATTTTTACCGAAAAACTCAGCTCAAATCGCAGCAAATATCAGTAACCTTGAAATAATAGCTGTTTTATTTATCGTCTCGTAACTGAGTTCGAAGGGAATAAATTGCTTTCCCCCTTTCCCCGATACTGAGTTGCATATTAAGCTAGTGCTTAGCTGAGGTTCAAGTGAGCGCACATGCGAGCAATTCAAATTTTCCTAGCTTAAGATTTGATAACGTGTTTGATACTGGTTGACATTTCTGTTGGAATATTTTATTGTGAAGACAAAACAATAGATATTTCCGGGGCGAGTTGCAATAAATTATCAACGCAAACAATCCAAATTCATCTAATATTTTAGGTTATATCATATATGTGGAACTTACGATTTTAAACGTCACTTTCAAATAAACTGTTTAATTTATCAATACAACTCACTCAGCGAAACTGAGCTCAGCTCAGCTCATTTATAAAGATTTACTGATCTGAGTGGAATGTAAAAAAAACACAGTTAATATTATATAAATACGTTACATTTCTATATTTCAATAAACATTGGAAATGACATTAGAGAAAAACAAGATTAGAAGTATATGGGTAAACCCATATATAGACCACTTTAACATTTCTCGGAAAGTTGGCAACATTGTATTTTAATAATACTATAATTTATATGGGCACTAGGAGATACTTTCCTGAAAATTTGATCAAATCGAATAAATAATGTAGCCATGATAAATTTTATTTAAAAAAATTTTTTTCGATAAATTGGCAACACTGTATTTTGTTAAAATTGCATAATTTATTTAGGGACTAGGACAAACTTTTATAAAAATTTGATTAAAATCAGTTAAATAAAATGGTTATATTAAATTTTTAAAAATTTTACTAATTTTTTTCTCGGAAAGTTGGCCATACTGTATTTTGTTAAAATTACATAAATTATGTGAATACTAGGAGAATCTTTTGTGAAAATTTGAGTAAAATCGGTTGAACAACATAACCATAATAAAAATTTTAAAACTTTAGTAATTTTTTTCTCGGAAAGTTGGCAACACTGTATATTAATTAAATTATATAATTAATGAGAGCATTAGGAAAATCTTTTCTGAAAATTTGATCAAAATCGGATAAATAACGTAGCCAATATGAATTTTTAAAAACTTTAGTAATTTTTTACTCGGAAAGTTGGCATCACTGGAAAAAACAAAATCACATGACCATCTTGGGCACTAGACAAATTTATCCTGAAAATTTCATTAAAATCGGTTGAACCGTCTAGGAGGAGTTGCGGCCACAAAACTTTGACTTACGACCGAGCGAGCGAGCTGACGACGCACATCCATACACCCACATAAACTAAGTTCAGATTCGTCATCTAGAGGCTATATGAAAAATTTCTATAACAAATTTTTTTTTGAAAATGTTACAGACACCGTACCAAACCCTATACCACTTTTTTATTGCAGTCAAAGTGGTAAACCTAAATCTTCAACATAAAGTGACATTTAGTTATTTTCAACTTTATTCATGCGTTTCTAATACCAAGTGGACTTCTCAGACTGCGTTGTGATCAGAAGAATGTATAAATGGAAATACTTGTTTAAAAATAGTCCATAGATTGCACTACTATTATTTAAATTACAGTTTTTTTTTTTATCCACAGCACAATTCGATTTGCAAATAGTTCACGCATTACCATATAGATGACACTGCAAGATCATTGTTCGAAATAGTTGGCCAGTTGAATGTTGTGTTATAAATTTTCAAATACATATTGATTTTTATAGTAAGTAAAAAACTTATTCTACATACAACATTTAGATTTGATTTTAAATAATAATCATTTAAAAAAAGTGACAAATTATATTTAAAGTAATTGTTTACATTGACGGTCCTGTAGGTAAAGTTCATTCAACTTTATTGACTTTAGCTGCAGATTGATTACTGATCTTTCTATTTTTTCGTTTTTTATTTAAATTTTATTTAGACAAATAGATAGAACCTAGATCAAGTAGTAATTAAGGAAAAAATTGTAAAATTAAATACGCAGCTATTTATTCTTCTTCTTATACAAGTAATTTTACACAAAATTCATCTGGCCAACTGGATTCGTGTCAGATTTTTATAAGTTAACCCCTAATACTATCAATTACAATATTTTTATATTTTACTTATTATAAGAAGCTTTATCTGGTAGAAAATTTAATTTTAATCATGAATAAGTTTATGCACCATTGTCAATTATGTGTAAGTGACAAAAATGTATTATTCACTATACTTGATCTGGATTCAGATGGCAAACGTTTTGTGGATAAATTGGAAGCAATTATGCCAGAACTTGTAAGAATGAAATAATTTGTTTTAATTGTAATATGCATTATTGTTTCTGAATCTTTTACATTTCTTATTTTAGGTTGATTGCAAGATCAAATTACCGAATGGTATTTGTACAATTTGCTCTGTTCGATTGAATGAAGCTTATAAATTTATAAAACAATGTATCGATTCTCAAATAATATTAAAACAACATTTAGATGAAACACTTTGTCGTTTATGTGCTGGTGGTGATAATATCAAATTTACTTTAACTACAGTGGATTCGGATAATGTATTGTTATCATACAAATTGGAAACCATTGCATCAGAAATTGTAAGTAAAATACTAGCTTTAATCAGGTCAACGACGAAAATAAATTATATGCTTATAAATTGATAAATAATCATTTATTTATTTTCTCTTCCATAATTTTTGAGAACAGACAACATTTAACCTAACCTAATTTACAGTATTTTGAACTTTAGTACCTTTGTTGGTTTTGTTTAATTGGAATATATATAAAATAAGTTGCAATTTGAATACATGTACATTTCCAATAAAAATTTCATAAAACAATTATTTTATTAGGTTTTGGCTAATAATAAGCTTATTAATTATTATAATATGTTTTCGCTAAACTAAAATTTGTACCTGCAAGAGCAGTGGGCATAGCTGTTTTGAGAAATGTATTTGGCTGTGTGTTGCTGTTTTAAGGCTGGTAAAAATTTCGTCTTGCGCGGGTTATTTTTAACCATTTGTTACCCCATAACCAAGTTACGTACCCACACAGCTTATAGTGGGATTTTGATCTCTCAAATAAATCAAATATTACTTAAATATCATAGGGACTTGGTGTTATTAGTAGAAATATATTTCTTTATTAAGCTTCCACTTAAACCGGAGATTTTTGTTATATGTAATACGTAATTTTAATTTATATTTTTAGCTGGAATGTAGTGAGAAGTTATCGGATTGTATTTGTTCAATTTGTTCGGTTCGATTAAATGAAACGTATAAATTTGTGGAAAAATGTTTTAAATCGCAAGAAATTTTAAAGCGATATGCAAAACAACAATCTCCAAATAGTGAAGTTATGAAAAACGTAATTAAAGAAGAGAATATTGATGAAGAATACATTAAACTAGAATTGGAAACTGATAGGAACATTAAAATTGAAGATAGTTTAGAATTAGAAAATAATACAAATTTTGATGCTGCTTGTATGAAAGAAGAAGCTATTAAAGAAGAGAACATTGAAGGGGATTTGGGAAACGATACAAATATTAAATTTGAAGAAAGTTTGAAATCCGAATCCTTAGATTTACATTCAGAATTAATAATTAAGGAAGAATATCCTGATTTTGAGAATGAAACCGATATAAAACATTGTCAAGCTAGTAGAAATTCGAATGAAATTGATGAATCGATAATGAAAAGAAAATCTCATAATTGTACATTATGTGAAAATTTTTTTACTCGAAGTGATGATTTAAAACGGCATATTCGTATACATACAAATGCGAGACCTTATGAATGCGAAATATGTGAGAAAACTTTTACTCAAAGAGGAAGCTTAAAAAGACATATCCGTTCTCATACAAATGAGAGACCTTATAAGTGCGAAATATGTGGGACAACTTTCACTGAAAGTGGAAACTTAAAACGTCATATCCGTTCTCATACAACTGAAAGACCTTATAAATGCGAAACATGTGCGAAAACTTTTACTCAAAATGGTGATTTGAAAGTGCATATTCGTTCTCATACACAGGAGAGACCTTATAAATGCGACATATGTGAGAAAACTTTTACTCAAAGAGGAAGCTTAAAAATACATATCCGTTCTCATACAAATGAAATACCTTATAAGTGCGAACTATGTGAGAAAACTTTTACTGAAAGAGGAAACTTAAAAACACATATTCGTTCTCATTCAAATGAAAGACCTTATAAATGCGAAATATGTGAGAAAACTTTTATTACCAGTACACATTTGAAAGTGCATATTCGTACACATACAAATGAGAGACCTTATAAATGCGACATATGTGAGAAAACTTTTACTCAAAGAGGAAGCTTAAAAATACATATCCGTTGTCATACAAATGAGAGACCTTATAAATGCGAAATATGTGAAAAACAATTTACTCAAAGTGGAGATTTAACAAAACATTTTCGTATTCATACGAATGAGAGACCTTATAAATGCGAAATATGTGAGAAAACTTTTACTAAAAGTGGAAACTTAAAGACACATATTCGTATACATACAAATGAGAGACCTTATAAATGCGAAATATGTGAGAAAACTTTTACTGAAAGTGGAAATTTAAAATCGCATATTCGTGTACATACAAATGAGAAACCTTATAAATGCGAAATATGTGAGAAAACTTTTACTTGGAGAGAACAATTAAAAAGACATATCCGTTCTCATCCGAAAGAGAAACCTGATGAATGCGAAATAGAAAACTTTTTCTCAAAGTAGAAATTAAAAAGAAAGATATTCATATTTATAGTGTAATGATTTAATTTTTGTAGTTCTCTTTTCATTAATGATTAATTTTTAAATATTGTTAAGCTTCATTCGGACTGCTCTTTCGTTAGCGAAATCAGTATTATGTTTTGTTCTGAACCGAACTGCATGTGAGTTTATATGAATACATTGCAAATGCACGGATTTAGTTTCATTAGCAAAATGGCAAAATGGGTTTCTAACTAAAATTCACTTATGTTTTAGGAACGGCCCATCACATTTTTCAAAATTGGGATAGCGATGTGTATATGTTTTTATTAAAAGAAATGTCAAATTATAATATGTAAATGAGCAGTTTCGAAGAAAAAATTAATATTATTTTGAAAACGTGTATTTCATATAATAAAATAACATTCATTTTAGACACATCAGAAGAAACAAAACAGATGGCGAATTCATCCTATAAACCTATAAAATTATATTTATGTCATACTTTTGTAAGAGTTCTACTTTGCATTCGTATTTTTCAAATGATTGTACAGGTTTATTTTGTATAATCATAAATTTTTCTTCAGACATATTTAACAAAACAAAACGACTTAAACTGTAAAAAAAAAAACTGTATTGAACGTAACCAAAAACTGTTTAGAATGTATACAATGTAACCTGTAAAGTCAAAAATAATTTTTAACAACATTTTTCAAGTTTTTGCACTGTGTTACGTCGTGAAACTAAAACTAAATTGTAAAACTGTTCTGGCAGTCTGAATGAGGTTTTCCTCTAAACATAATTTGTTTTTACATGATTATTATTTTAAATAAAATTAAAATGTTAAGTCTCATTCAGACTGCTGTTTTAGTTTTATGCAGAAGCACAACAATTTGACCAATACAAACACTTAACACATTTTTAGATTTAACGTCAAATATTTGTGCGTATTTTGATTAATCAGCTCTTGTGTTTGTGCGTAAAACTAAAACGGTAGTGTAAATTAGATTTTATGTACGATAATACTTTTTAATTTCTATAAAAATCAACATGAAATTTGATAATTTATAACACAACATGAAATGATAATAAACTTTGCTTATGCGTTCCTGATAAAAATTGAAATTTACAATCTTTATTGTGACAAGAAGATATAACAGTTTGTTAATACATATATTCTAATATAACGATGATGGCATTTGCCCAAATCAATTTTATATATTTTTTCAATTTATATTAATTTTATTATTATTAAATATGTAAAATATATTAAATATTATTTATAATAAAATTTAAATTAATAAATAAATCAATACTATTATGTAAGTTGTTTTTACCTAATTTAATAATATGAATAAAAATTTTTTTTTTCAAATTCCTTTAAATTTGTTTTAATCATATAAGTAAAGTCAATAAATATTGAATGAAGTTTATTGACTTTAGCTGCAGAATTAATACTAAACTTAATTTTTCTATTTTTTTTTGTTCTTTTGTTTGAATTTCCTTTAATGTATGCAGGGCCGGATTTACGTGCAAGCGGAACAAGCAAGTGCTTGTGGCCCCCCAACCCAAGGGGGCCCCCGGTCAACCTTTTTTTTATTTTTTCCTAGTAAACTATGAAAGACCTTTTTTTTGCTTGATACATTTTTTTTAAGTAGAGATAGGTGCCCCATCCCTACCTCGTGCTTGGGGGCCCCGCAAGCTGTAAATCCGGCCCTGAATGTATGGGCGGCCTTGTTTACACAACGACCTGTTATGCAATACCAATTTGAGCAATTTGTTTGTAGGTGTATTGGGGTTTTTAGACAAACAGCTAGATTAGTTAGCAACTGATAAAACATTTTTAAATTTAAATTTGATGCGTTCAGCAATTCTGTAACGAGGATTGTATGTGTTTTAAAATTTTCCGTAATTTCATTTAGTGCTGAGTTCAATTTATGTAGAAATTCGTCTACATCTTCTGACGATGACCTGTATACTATAATTATTAATAATTTTTTTTGTGGTATTTGTATTCCTGTAATTTCGATAACTTTTTCTTCGGAAAATTGTTTAATTGTTTATGATGATTGTTTTTGCAATTGAAATTTACCTATTTTTTCGTTAGTAGATCGCTCTACTTTGTCATTTTGTTGTTCTTTACTCTTTTAATGTTATTATCAATAATGACATTATTATACTGCAGCCAGAGCCGTATTTATGCACAGGCGCATGAGGCGCAAGCTGGGGCCTCGTAGCTAAGGGGCCTCAGATATCAGTCACTGAGATCAATTTGAAAATTATATTTTTATTTCTAGTTTCTAGTTTTAATTTACGAGTAAATTATATTTCAATACATTTCTAATGTTGAAGAACTGGTGTTTTCAGTTGAAGAATATCTGCAGGGGGGCCTCATATTTCAATTGCGCCTGGGGCCTCATATTTCAATTGCGCCTGGGGCCTCGAAAGAGGTAAATACGGCTCTGACTGCAGCTAGTTACTATACACCGCTGCTGTGGCAGTGATATCTTCGGCAACCATATTACGAAAACTATTACATCAAGTTAAGTTAATTGACAATTGCATTGTTTATTTTCGCTTGAAATTTAATTTGATTATTAAAAACATGTAAACAAGTGCAACAAATGCAATGTGCACCGCCAAAAATGGTCAGAAATTATATATTCAACCAAAGAATTATTAATTCTCACAAATCATGTAACATATATAAATCATATATACATATACATACTATTCTACAACTGTTAGTAACTGATTAAGATTATTTGGCAAGCATTTTTATTTATTTTTAGTTTAGTGTGCTCTGATTGCGTAATATTATTTTGAAAATACTATAATATTATTTATTATTTGCTACGTCATCGTCATTAAAATTATTTGAATTGTAAATTTCAAGTTTTTAATATGAGAATTTAATTCTGTCATTTTAAAGTTCAAAAAATTATATTCTAAATAAAAAAAATCAAAAATAACCTTTTTTTATTTACGTTATTATTATAACATAAATAACATAAAAATATTACTTCAATGTTAAAAAACATTGAATTGTTAAAGTTTTCTTTGCAATCTCACAAATTATGTAATGTACATATATCGTCGTCATGAAAAAATATACAAAGGATATATCAAAATGATAAGTTTTAATTAAAATTTATACATAACTTTATCCTAAAGCCTTTTTATTTTAATATAATGAGTTCTGAAAGATTTTTTTACTAATATTACTAATTTAATTTTAATGTCCAATATTCAAATAAAATATATCTCTCTCAAACAAAATAACATTTTACGAAAGTTATCGGTTATTATAACGTTATTTTACCCCTGAGAAGTTAGCAATAAAGTTCTAGCAATAAATCCTATAACTCGCCGTACTAATGCTTTGCTTAATAACTGAAAAACTAATTAGCGAATTTTAATTCGGTTTACAGCATTCGATAGCCACATCTTCCTCTAGTTTTGTACTAGTTTTGTTTCACGAAATATTTATTAGAAATATAAAAAGAAATAATTTTGAATAAAGCGCTTTAAAAAATTTACAATTTCTACTAATTATTCATATACCTTTCAATATTTTTTGAATCTCGTACAAAACTCGTACACAATAAAAGCTATCAATTGATATATTATTTATTATAATTACGTTCATAATTAATTACAATTTTAACGATTTAATGTTTTCGAAAATTCCACATGAATAAAATACTTAAAAACAACCTACTAATTTCTCAAATTTAGTATGAACAAAAGTTATGTTAATATTAAATCATATTATCTAGTTATGCTAAAAAAAATTTCAAAAAATTTGATTTAGATAAACTCCGTTAAATTAACAAATTTCTTGTTGAAATTTTGCATAGATAAAATTTGTATACATAGAACGTAATATTATTTAATTATGGCAAAAAAATTTATCAAATTATCTTGATTAAAAAAAGTGTTATATCTTTATAAAGCCCTAAAATGCTTAGAGTCCCTGGCTGTAGCCTCCCCACCAGCAAACAGTCCCAGTATATCAATATAGTTTAAATAAAATGATGATATTATAAAATTATTACCTTTATTTGCAGAATTATTATAGCTTCAATTGTAATACTCTTCACTCAAAATTATGTCTATATAATATGAAATACATGCATCAATACTGTCTGTCCACTTTTATTATATAAAATTCCACAAAGTTAATTGTATCAAATAGATTCCAATATTTGTTGCACTTCTTATAAACAAAATACATATATATTTATTAAACTTAGTCACAAAACATTAATACACTAAATTTTATACAATATTTTTATGAAAAACACGAAATTTTCACAATCTGATGCAACAGAATACACTAATTTTTCACAACTAAATATTACTCCTATTAAAAACATAAATTAACTTGTATCAATTCGCTGCTCAACTCTGATTGGCTAATATTTCAATTATTTGAAATTCTTGTAATGCTTTGTTTACAGGTATACCTAAATATTGTTTTGCTTATAGAAACAAAACAGACAAAATTTAACCAGATTACGCATATTAATTAAGTAAAAATTTTATTTATTTAGTTTTATTAAAGTTATTTAATATATTACTATATTAAACAAATAAATTCAATATAAATTGTTAAAATTGTAATTAATTAAGAACGTAATTATAATGAATAATACATCAATTGATAGCTTTTATTGAGTACGAGTTTTGTACTACTAGAGATTTGAAAGATATTGAATGGTAATATGATTAATTAGTAAAAATTGTAAATTTTTTTTTTATCTTTCTAATAAATATTTCGTAACACAAAACTAGTACAAAACTAGAGGAAGATGTAAGCTATCGAATGCTGTAAACCGAATTAAAATTCGCTAATTAGTTATCTTAGTTATTAAGCAAAGCATTAGTATGGCTAGGTAAAGGTTTTATTGCTAGAACTTTATTGCTAACTTCTCAGGGGTCGTTATTGTACTAGAAGTTATAGTGTAATAGTTATTATAACGTTATTAGGTATCGGTATGTCACGTTTCTCGTCTCTATTGTAAAGTGTCATCGTAACACTAACAAATTATTATTTTTCTATCGCATAGTCGTAGAAAAAGTATAACTGTACTCGCATGTTATGATGTTGCTCATGTCGCAAATCTCGTCTTTGTGAATTACTGCAATCCATAACATGTTTGTCGAATAACAGTCTGTTCCTTTTAAAAGGTTCAAGAATAAGTAATAAACAAATTAAAAAATTAAAACAAACATAATAAATAACATACAATATAAAAATCGTTATTATTAGTAAATAATAATAATAATAATACAAAAATATATTAATTTTGTTTTTTATAAAATCAATCATCATATTTTTACATTACTATATTTTTTTACAAAAAATATTGAAATGATAAATTAACCATTGTAAGAAAAATATATGCGTAATTCTTTTAGTTTAAAAAAGTTACAAGTAAAATACATTTATACAGCGATCATTAATAATAAAAATTCTGATATTTTCTCTATACTTGTGCTTATAGTACATCATATATTAAAACTAAATGATCCGCATTTTTAAGTTTCTATATTATTCATATATTTCGTAACAGAAAAAAATTTAATAGTATTCAATACATATATTTTACTGTTAACATTATTTGTTATTTTATTACTTTTTCAATGTTATTTAAAAAAAAAAATGTTTTCAAAGTTCTATATTGATTATAATCAATCAGATCAAATAATAAAAAAAAATATATTGGTGTAAATATTTTAAAAATATTTTAGTTATTTGTTTAAACGATAGAGATACAATTTTTATAGTTCAGTTTTTTTTTTAATTTTTTTTAAATAACAAATCCATTAATTTTATGTATCTGTGAAATATATTAAAGTATATTAAAATATATTAAAGTAAAATCATCATCATCATATTAGATACGGCAGCCTTAAGAGAGCCTTGACCACAAGTAAGAAGTACTTGGGCCGTGATCATTCACTTAGACATCATTCGAAACTGCAATCATGTATTTTACAACAAGCAATTCATCAAACTAAAGTGTCTGATTTTGTTTAATTAATGTCTAACCTTGTAGAATTTTTTTTAATTTTTCGACGGGCTAGCGGGATTATTCCAACGATCTTAATATTATATTCTAGTAGTCATTTTTTGAAAATAATGTTTAAAATATTAAATATGTGTTATATAAACTATGTTTTTTATCCAACTACATAAGGTAAGGTAAGGTAAGATAAGTAAAAGAAAATAAAACTAAAATAATTCAAATTTCAATAAAATAATAATTTTCTATTATTTTAAAACAAAAATTTTGCGGAGATTTTTGTTCGGTTCTTTTTCCTAACTTTGTATTTAAAAATAATAAAAATCTCCTTAAATCTATTGATTAGCGAAAAAAAAGCAATAATAATTACTTTGCAAAAATTCTTGTTTATAGTTTAGGAATATTTCTGATTGCTATCAGATACTTTGATGAAAAAGATAAGTATACATGTTTTCCGTTAATATTTCAAATTTAATTTTTGCTCAATACTTCCTTATGTTGCATCTTGCGTATAATATTAATTTTACGTTGAAAATTATTATAATGTAATGCTATTATAAAAATATTTAGCAACAGCATTTGCTGTGTTTATCATAAAAATAAAATAATGAAAAAATGTATTTTTGTCAGTGTAGCTATAAGAATTTGTATGTAAATAAATAAAAAAAAAACTAATAATACAAAAGAAAAAATTATTTAATTAGATAACAAATCAGTTATGTAATTCGAATTAAATGAAATAGATGTTTTATTCTTTCTATATAAATTATGTTCGGAATATTAAAAAAAAATCTGCTGTGTCCACCACAGAATCGACCGTCATCGTATTAAATAAATTTATGGAATAGAAAAATGTCTTGATATAAATATGCCACTTATTCACAGAATTATATATGTATCATAAAAATATTAAAAATTATTAAAAAATTATTTAACCGTAACGAAAGATGTTCAAAATAAAAGCTGTTAGTTATAACTAGTTTAGTATCTTTTTTGGATCAAAATATCCAGATCCAATTATTTCAAATATTAACAGCACTTCTTAATATATTTATTTTTTGAGTTTAAATAATAATAATAATTATAATAAACAAATCTGTACTTAAATTTGCTTCCTCTAATTTTCTGCATATGTTGAATAAACGTTTACATACCTAGAAAATTACAAAAGATATTTTAAGTAAAAAAATTTATATCGCATCTGAAATTCATATGTGCGTGTAAACAATATTTTTCTCGAACATAATTTTTTTTTGTGAACCACCTCGGCATTGCCAAATCAATCGCCTACTTTACAGTAAAAACAGCGACAATGACGTCAAATTTACTGACAAATGCTAAAAGCAATGTCCCTCAAATACGGCAAACATAAAGACATTAATTTCTCTTCTCGATTGTAAAATGTTTTTTTTTTTGGTAGTTACATATTCAAAACATACAAGTATATAATAATACAAAAATAAAAATAATTATTCGTGTAATTACGTATTCGATATTTATTTTTAACTTATTAGAAGCTTATTAATATGCAGTTGATTGAGCCGATGAGTCAATGATAAAAGTGAATGACTTATTATGGTACAGTACTGCCATACTTAAAATAGAAAAATTCGAAAATAATTTATTTTAAAGCAAAAATAAAAGAACTTTTCCATAAACAAAAGAGGTAGAAATACATGTCTAAAATTTTGTAAAATTAAAAATGTTAAATTAAGTAATTTAAAGAAACATAGTAAAAAATCTTTCAGAACTCATTATATTAAAATAAAACGGCTCTAGGTTGTAGTACTGTATTAATTTTTATTAATAATCAACGCTTCGACGTACTCAACGTTCATCATCATCAAGAAAAAAATATGATGATGTATCTACCTAACAACCTAAAGCCGTGTTATTTTTAATTTAAAGAATTTATTCCAAATCGCTTAAATTATTTAGAAATTGTTAGAGTATACATTGGCGTCCGCAGAAATTATTCTAGGGGGAACAAACATTTATTTTCTAGTTAAAAAGTTGTTCTCTATAGCTAAAAATCATCGATTTAGTAAATAAGAACTATCCTGGCTAATAGCCAAAGTTGCTAAATCAAAAATATAATAATAAACAATCGTTTTTTTTAATTTACGATATGGTAATTGGTTGGGGGCAACTGACCATCTTGCCCCTCCTTGCGGGCGCCAATAAGAGTATAACATTATATACCTATATCAAATTTATATTATTCTCTTTTTTTTAGAGAGTGCAATGCGGCTTGAGTGTAAAATAAGAACACGACCATTCCGATAAACGTAACATGTTTCGATAGTAAAGTTTCGCAAGCCGATAGTGTTGGTATACTAGTAGAGTACACGAGATTGAATAGGGCGATAGCCAATATAGGACTTGACTTACACCTCGACTGCTAAACATGTCGCATAAACATTCGTGAATTTTTCAAACCATGCAATGCGCCGCGCCGTCAATCGACCGAAAAGCTATACGAACTGTATTGTCAAGTCGTGTCGTGTCGTCTATACCCCACCAGACCTACCTATGTTCACCTGTAATATGTTTTCTCTTACTAAAATATCGTTTGTTTCCATTACATTTCTCAGCTAAATATTCATCTATCCAGTCATAAAAAAATTAATAAAATTTATAATACAATTAACAAGATTAATCCCAGTTGCAATAAAATAAAATATTCCTATGCAAAAAATAGTATATTATGTTATAAAGTGTAGAAAGTTATATATATATATATATATATATATATATATATATATATATACTAGCTTTCCCGTCGCGCGTTGCTGCGAAACTGCGCAAAAATTCAGAATTTGAAAGATAACTTTCTTGTCGCGCATTGCTGCGCAACTGCAGCTTTCCCGTTGTGTGTTGCTGCGCAACTACGCTGTCATTTGACATTTGCAGGTTAGCATTAAACATAATTTTTTAAATTTTTGAGAACCAAGATGAAATCGTAGAAAGATGAAACTTGCCTATTCTCAAATAGGGAATGAACCAATTAAAATGACATCACTCCCATCAAAATCGGTTCTGGGGTTTAGGAGGAGATGCTGCAGAAACATACATACATACATACTACATACAAACATTTGTCAATTAGAGAAATGAATTAATATGTATTAACACGCGTTTTTCAAAAATTTCAATTGTGTGGAGGAACCTGTTACTTTCGTAAGAAAAAGAAAAAATTATTACGAAAACTGTGTAAGAAGTGAGATACAGCTTATTGCAAGAGAGACAGGAGAACGCTCCCATCCCTACTCCGTGCTGTTTACGGGGTGAGAAGTGACACCGGTAGACCCCTGGCGGGGATAGTTGATCAAGTGCTAATGGGGTTCCGTTTTGCCAAACTCCTTCGCTTGGGAGCAGCATAATAGCAATTTTCGTCGAGCGCAATTTTTCAAATACATTTTAAAAGTAAACATTAAAAAGATATTATAAATTTGTTTGAAAGTTATTTAGGAAAAAAAAAATATAATACAGTAAAACTGACCATTTATAATATTTAAAATACTTATATTTATAATACAGTAATACTGTACCTTTGTTATGATCCAACATTTATAATAATTATGAAAAATTAATTATATATTTGAAAAATTTTTTTTTTTTCGTAAATAACTTTTAAGCCAATTTATTATATCTTTTTAATCTTTACTTTTAAAATGTATTTGAAAAATTGCGCTCGACGAAACTTGCTATTATGCTGCTCCCAAGCGGAGGAGTTTGGCAAAACGGAACCCCATTGATCAGCTATCGACCGGAGTTAAAAAATATAAAATGCTATTAAAAAATAGGGGTTGGTGGTAGGAGAGTAAAAATTTAGGACTAAATGTATTTTTTAATGGCACACCACAAAAAAATAACCAAAAAAAAATTTGTCCAAAAAATGAAAATTTTTTTTTAGAGTGAGCCACCCTTAACACTTAGGGGTATAAAAATTAGTTATGAACCTATTCTCATATCTACTGAATATACATATAAAATTTCATCAAAATCGGTCAAGCCGTTTCGGAGGAGTATTAATACGAAAACTGTGACACTGGAATTTTATATATTAGTTATTAAAAAGTGGGGGTTAATGTTAGGAGGGTAAAAATTTAGAACTAAATGTATTTTTTAATGGCACACCATAAAAAAGTAACCAAAAAAAAATTTGTCCAAAAAATGAAAATTTTTTTTTTAGGGTGAGCCACCCTTAACATTTAGGGGTATAAAAATTAGTTATGAACCTATTCTCATACCTACTGAATATACATATAAAATTTCATCAAAATCGGTCAAGCTGTTTCGGAGGAGTATAAACACAAAAACTGTGACACAAGAATTTTATATATTAGATAAATATATATAAACTTAGATAGCTATGAAAAAAATGAATCTCGCTGCCATATTGAAAATATGTTTAATTGATATATCAAAAATGATTATGTGGTGCATTTAGCTATAATTTGATACGCAACAGCATAAAAAACGTTTATTATTAGTAATTTTTTCTCGGAAAGTTGGTATCACTGGAAAAAACCAAAACAACATGACCATCTTGGGCACTATACAAATTTATCCTGAAAATTTCATTAAAACCGGTAGAACCCTCTAGGAGGAGTTGCGGCCACAAAATTTTGACTTACGACCGAACGAGCTGACGACGCACATCCATACACCCACATAAACTAAGTTCAGATTCGTCTGATCTAGAAGCTATATGAAGGATTTCTATACACAAATTTTTTGTTTTTGGAAAATGTTACAAACACCGTACCAAACGTTATACCACTTTTACCTTCAGTCAAAGTGATAAAAAACGAAGTTTGATGAAACTGAATGATCGTTTTTGACAGGTAAAATTTTATTGGTCACTGTAACTCCCCAATTAGTTCTAATTTCGGAAAAGAAAAAAAAACGTTCTAACAGATTATTCTATACGCACTATAAGCTTTCAGAAAACGCAAAAAAAATTGAAATATATATATATATATATATATATATATATATATATATATATATATATATTAATATTATTATCAGTTTAATTAAACTGTCCAGCACAATACAATAATTCAACTACAACTACTATTTTTAAAATAGAAAAACAAAAATACAACTAAAACAATTATTGCATAGTCAAAAATAATAGCGCCACCAACGAACTTTGCTATTGCAACAACTGAAATTTATGCGGATCACATGGAATGAATCTATATTAACCACGCCGCTATGTGCATTACGCGAACGTGATCAAGCGATCGTGACCTCGCGTGACCTCCACCATCCCCAGCAGCACCATATATGCGTCGCGGAATCCTCACTTTTCATTCATGACTAGAAAATTAATTAAATATCGCTAGATTAGGGGTTAGAGGAAACGACGCGACCAAATCTTTTCCTTTTTTAGCTGGGATAATATTATTGTCTCTCTTTTTTGGTTTTAATCATATTTACATACATACATACATACACAATCACGCCATATACCCAAATAAGGGTCTGGCACAAACTCTTTTCGTCATCCCGAAATCAGTCGCCTCCAAACATATTTCTATCCAGCACAAGCAACTTTTGCAATTTCATCCACATTCATAATTCCTTTCTCATACATGCTCACTTCTATTCCTACTACTTGGAAACTTTCACGCAAGCCAATCTCTCAATCATACCACCACTGCAACTACTCATCGGACTGATCCACTGGGCAAACGTATACCATCAAAATCATTCTAATAAATTTTTTTAGCAGCAAAAGTTTATTAGACGCATTCGCTCAACATGGCTCCGAACCATCTTAACTGACTAACACCAACTTTTGCTACAACATTTTTTTCGCAATTCTACACTCATTATACAGTAATCGTATTTCGTAGCCCCGATCTCTCCTATACTTACACCCAGCTACCCCATACGTAAATATCTCATTTCGCACAGCAGTCATTTTTCGTTTATGCTTTTCTGCAACCAAACCCAGAACATTCACTACCATACATCAACGTAGGCACACCATAACTGCATTGTATATACACTCAAACGAGGGGTGGGGGGGGTGGCTTCTTTGGAAACATTTACATTCCTAGCAAAAGTTCCCAAAACACCCAAACTTACAACCAGCAGCATTTACTCTCCTTTCAAATTAGATAGACAATGCAATTTTTATTGCAGGAGATAGTTTCGGTCCGAACAGGATTGGACTGGATAAAAAATTATTCCCAGGGGAAAGTTACGGGATAGGCCCCAGCCCCACCTTACATCTAAATATTGTTCAAATAGGTTATGTTTTTATATGTTTTGTAATTATAATTTACATGGAAATGACATTACAGCAAAATAAAGATCAATTGTAAAAATGACACATATAATACAGCTTGATTCTCTAACGAAGTTGCTAAGTCTTAACAACGTTGCTAACAATTATAACCAATAGAAACAAATATAATAGTTCTCATTTTAATTTTTTATTTAGTGTCGGCTAAAATTATTGGCTAATGTTGTTAACAACGTTGTTAAAATTTAGCAACTTCCTTAGAGAATCAGGCCGATAAAATTAAATATAATTCTTTATTTAAATCTAAATTAAAAAACGATTTTATAAATAACCTTTTTCGGATTTCTTTTTACCCACTTTGACTGCAAGGAAAAAGTGGTATAGCGTTTGGTACGGTATCTGTTACATTTTGAATAAAAAAAAATTATGTATAGAAATCCTTCATATAGCCTCTAGATGACGAATCTGAACTTAGTTTATAAGTGGGTGTATGAATGTGCGTCGTCAGCTCGCTCGCTCGATCGTAAGTCAAAATTTTGTGGCCACAACTCCTCCTAGACGGGATTCAAAAGATTTTAATGAAATTTCAGGATAAATTTGTCTAGTGCCCAAGATGGTCATGTGGTTTTGGTTTTTTTCAGTAATGCCAACTTTGCGAGAAAAAAATTACTAAAGTTTTTAAAAATATATTATGGCCATGTTATTTAACCGATTTTACTCAAATTATTACAAAAGATTCTCCTAGTGATCATATAATTTATGTAATTTTAACAAAATACAGTGTTGCCAACTTTTCGAGAAAAAAATTAGTAAAATTTTTAAAAATTTATTATGGTCACTTTATTTAACCGATTTTAATCAAATTTTCATAAAAGATTTTCCTAGCGCCTAAATAAATTATGCAATTTTAACAAAATACGGTGTTGTCAACTTATCGAGAAAAAAAAACACAAATTTTTAAAAAAATTTATTTTGGCTACATTCGATTCGATTTTGCTGAAATTTTCCGAAAAGTTTCTCCTAGTTCCTACATAAATTATAATATTATTAAAATACAGTGTTGCCAACTTTCCGAGAAATGTCAAAGTGGTCTATATATAAGTTTACCCATATACTTCTAATTTTATTAGAATTTATTTTTATTTATTAGAAAAAAAAATATATAAAAACATAAGATGTTCCTATCTTGCAACTTTCCCCGGGCCTGATTTTTTATCTAATCCAACCCTGTTTTCCTCCAAACATTCTTATCCAGAAAAATAATTTTAGCTTAATCCACATTCATTATATATCTCATATATGCTCTTTATACAATTCAGTTTTCGGTGCCTACGTTGATATATGGTAGTGAATGTTGAGTTTGGTTGCAAAAGCATAAACGGAAAATGACTGCTGTAGAAACGAGATTTTTACGTGGGGTAGCTGGGTGTAAATAGGAGAGATCGGGTACGAAATACGATTAGTGTATGATGAGTGTGAAATAAAAAAAAAAATTTGTAGCAAAAGTTGGTGTTAGTCAGTTAAGATGGTTCGGACATATTGAGCGAATGTCTAATGAACGTTTAGTTAAAAAAATTTATTTGAATGATTTTGATGGTATACGTTTGCCCAGTGAATCAGTTCGATGAGTAGTTGGAGTGGTGGTATGATTGAGAGAGTGGCTTGCGTGAAAGAAAGTTTCCAAGTAGTAGGAATAAAAAATCATGTATGAGAGGAATTATGAATGTGGATGAAATTGCGAAAGTTGCTTGTTTGGATAGGAATGTTTGGAGGCGATTGATTTCGAGATGATAAAAAGAGTTTGTGCCACACTCTTTTGGGTACATAACGTGATTGTGTATGTATGTATGTATGTATTAAATAATACAACTAGCAACAAAAAAAAAATGTAAGTTTATGTCTCGCATTTTTTAAGTAAAATCATTTATTATATAGTTAAAGTCAATAAGTCCCACTTCCCATTTTGTTCGCTACCCCCAAAGAAATGTCTAAATTTGAGGACAAAATTAGAAATATAATAGTTATACAACAAAAATCGAAAAATAAGAACAAGTTAGAAATAAAAATTAAACTAAATTTATTCGAAATTGTACTCACCGTTTAGAAATGATTGCACTGCACTATTTTTTCTTCTGTTATTGTTCACCGTATTAGCTTTAAACAACAAATCGATATAGTTTGCAATCATTTCAAATTACTTACCTATATTTATCTAATCTACGAATATTGAAAAATCTTTTGATAAATATTATCTTTTTTTGTTCATCAAGTGAATTTTACCTACTATGAACGACATTGCAGTCTACAAAATTATAAAAATTCAATTGCAATTAAATAAATTTTATCAATATTTAAATAGTAAAAAGATTATGGGTAAACCCATATATCAGGTAATCAGGTGTCAGCAAAATTAGAGCCAGCCATTTTAATTCGTTCACTGCCAAAATGCATGTAGGTAATATTTCTCTGGAGGCCAGAATGTTTTGAGTTGAACCTAAAAATTTTAAAAATTTCAAGAAGTATGAAATTGGTGTACGACAGACTTTTCTTAGGGTCTAATCGATCTATTTACACGATCACATTGTAATAAAAATGCATCGTCCAGGAAATTTTAACTGAAGAAAATCCTCTTGCATGGTGGAAACTTAACTATAAGTAACACATTTAAAAAATTATAACAACTAGTTGGATAATATTTATACATATCAGTAATATATAATATCATTTTTATCTTCTGTATGTAATATATATATATATATATATATATATATATATATATATATATATATATATATTATACGTATATTAATTAAGATAATTAAGTTAAAAATTTAGAGGTTCCAACCATAGCTCGATAAATTTCCTTCGCGGAAATGAAAAAATCACAGAGATCGATTTGAAAGTTTTTAAAAAACAATCTCGCCAACTAAAAAAAATTCATTTTGAGAAAAACGCGTTTAAAGATTTCAGATATAATTTGTTGGTTCCGAATACTATTCTCATTCTAATTCGTTTTTATGACTTAAAAAGTTTTTTGCCAGCAATGGCATTTCAGCCACATATTCTCTAATGTATAACGATGCAAAAAATATCGATTTTTTTCAACCTTACAAACACGAAAACCACTTAAGTAATAATTGTTTAAGTTAACTATTTATTGATACATAAATGTATGTTATGTTAGTTAAAAATAAATTGTGTTTTCAATTGCAACGAACTGTGCAAAATTTTGCCCAATTTACAAATAAAATAATTACACGATTGAAGCAAGCTATTTTGAACCGAAACTATGAGTACTATAGGATCTTCAGACAATTTCTATAAACGCTCTGGTATAAGCAAAACCTACCTTCCCTCTATGCTGCCTCCAGTGATGTATATAGGTAATAATCAACTGCTGCATAACTATGTCATTATTGTACTAATAATATAACGACCTATTTCTACATTGGTAATATGGAAAAGTAATATTAATATTAAGATACACTTGAAAAAACTATATTTTATTCATATTACTAAATACATACAAACAACTTATGAATACATATTATATAATAATATTGATATATTTATTACTTTAATTTTATTATAAATAACAATTCTTCTTCAGACCTATACATATTTAACACAACAAATTAATCATAAATTTTATTATTATACAAAATAAGACCTGTACAATCATTTGAAAAATACGAATACGAAACAGAACATTTCGAATCGTATAGAACATAAATATAATTTTGCAAGTTTACACGATCAATTCGCCATCTTCTTTATTTTCGCTAATTTTTCTTCTGATGTGTCTAAACTGAATGTTATTTTATTATATTAAATACGCGTTTTGAAAATAATATTAATTTTATCTTCCAAACTGTTCATTTACATATTATAAATTTAATGTTTATTTCATAAAAACAGATATACAACGCTATCTCATTTTAGTAAAATCTAATTGGCCGTTTTTAAAACATAAGTAAATTTTAGTTAAGAAACTTTGGCCAGATCAGACTTTGGCAGCGATGAAACAAAATTTCCTAATGAAACTAAATCAGCGCATGTACAGAATATCCCCATAAGCTTACATGTGATTTGGTTCAGAACCACTAGTTCTGCGCTAACACATAACACTGATTTCGCTAGCGAAACAGCAGTCTGAATGGGCATAAGAATATTTAAAAATTAATCATTAATAAAAAGAGAACTACAAAATCGTTACACTACGAATACGAATATCTTTCTTTTTAATTTCTACTCTGAGGAAAAGTTTTCCATTTCGCATTCAACAGGTTTCTCCCTTGCATGATTACGGATATGTTTCCGTAAGTTTGAACTTTGAATAAAAGTTTTCTCACATATTTCGCACTTATAAGGTCTCTCATTTGTATGTACACGAATATGCAATTTTAAAGTTCCACTCCGAGTAAAAGTTTTCTCACATATTTCGCATTTATAAGGTCTCTCCTGTGTATGAGAACGAATATGCCGTTTCAAATCACCATTTTGAGTAAAAGTTTTCGCACATGTTTCGCATTTATAAGGTCTCTCATTTGTATGTGTACGAATATGCACTTTCAACTGTCCACTGGTAATAAAAGTTTTCTCACATATTTCGCATTTATAAGGTCTTTCATTTGAATGAGAACGGATATGTATTTTTAAGGTTCCTCTTTGAGTAAAAGTTTTCTCACATATTTGGCATTTATAAGGTCTCTCATTTGTATGTACACGAATATGCAATTTTAAAGTTCCACTCTGAGTAAAAGTTTTCTCACATAATGTACATTTATGACATTCACTTTTCTTTACAGATTCATCATTTTTTTTCAAACTGAAAATATTTTTATTTGAAGTTCTACTAGCTTGACAAAGTTTTATATCGGTTTCATTCTCAAAATCAGAATATTCTTCCTTAATTATTAATTCTGAATGTAAATCGAAAGATTCTGATTTCAAACTTTCTTCAAATTTAATATTTGTATCATTTTCCAAATCCTCAATGTATTCTTCTTTAATCACTTCTTCTTTCATACAAACAGCATCAAAATTTCTATTATTTTGTGATTCTAAACTATCTTCAACTTTAATGTTTCTATCAGTTTCCAATTCTAGTTTAATGTATTCTTCATCAATATTCTCTTCTTTAATTTCGTTTTTCATAACTTCACTATTTTGCGATTGTTGTTTTGCATAGCGCTTGAAAATTTCGTGCGATTTCAAACATTTTTCTACAAATTTATACGTTTCATTTAATCGAACCGAACAAATTGAGCAAATAGAATCCGATAACGTCTCAGTACATTCCAGCTAAAAATATAAATTAATATTACATATTAAACATACTATATAATAAAAATCTGCGGATTATAAAGGGAGCTTAATAAAAACTGTTTCTACTAATACCACCAAATCCCTATGATATTTAACTAATATTTAAATGATCTAAATCGTAGTAATCCGACTATAAGCTGGATGTATTCATATTACAACTTGTTTTATATAAATTTCAATTAAACAAAATCAACAAAGATATTTCAATTTAAAATATTCTAAATTAGGTTAGATTAATTGTTGTCTGTTCTCAAAACTTATAAAAGAGACAATAAATAAATGATTATTTATCAATTTATAAGCATATAATTTATTTTCGTGGACCTGATTAAAGCTAGTATTTTACTTACAATTTCCGATGCAATGGTTTCCAATTTGTATGATAATAATACGTTATCCGAATCCATTGTAGTTAAACTAAATGTTATATTATCACCACCAGCACATAATCGACAAAGTGTTTCATCTAAATGTTGTTTTAATATTATTTGAGAATCGATACATTGTTTGATAAATTTATAAGCATCATTCAATCGAACAGCGCAAATTGTACAAATACCATTCGGTAATTTGATCTTGCAATCCATCTAAAATAAAAAATGTAAAAGATTCAGAAACAATAATGTATATTACAATAAAAAACAAATAATTTCATTCTTACAATTTCTGGCATAATTGCTTCCAATTTATCCACAAAACGTTTGCCATCTGAATCCAGATCAAGTATAGTGAACGATACATTTTTGTCACTTATACATAATTGACAATGGTGCATAAACTTATTCATGATTAAAATTAAATTTTCTACCAAAAAAAGCTTCTTATAATAAGTAAAATATAAAAATATTGTAAATGATAGTATTAGAGGTTAACATATAAAAATCTGACACCAAACCAGTTGGCCAGATGAATTTTGTGTAAAATTACTAGTATAAGAAGAAGAATAAATAACTGCGTATTTAATTTTACAACTTTTGCCTCAATTGCTACTTGATCTAGGTTCTAGCTATTTGTTTAAATAAAATTTAAATAAAAAAAAAAATAGAAAGATAAGTAATCATTCTGCAGCTAAAGTCAATAAAGTTGAATGAACTTTACCTACAGGACCGTAAATGTAAACAATTACTTTAAATATAATTTGTCACTTTTTTTTTACATGATTATTATTTAAAATCAAATCTAAATGTTGTATGTAGAATAATGTTTTTTACTTACTATAAAAATCAATATGTATTTGAAAATTTATAACACAACATTCAACTGGCCAACTATTTCGAACAATGATCTTACAGTGTCATCTATACGGTAATGTTTGAATTAATTGCAAATCTAAATATTTTGTCGATAAAAAAGAAAACTGTAATTTGATTACTGGTAGTGCTATCTATATGTTAATGTTTAAACTATTTGCAAATCGAACTGTTATATCGATAGAAAAGAAAACTGTAATTTGATTACTAGTAGTGCAATCTTTGGACTATTTTTAAACAAGTATTGCCATTTTTACATTCTTCTGATCACAACGAAGTCTGAGAAGTCCACTTGGTATTAGAAACACATGAATAAAGTTGAAAATAACTAAATGTCACTGAATGTTGAAGAATTATTTTTTATTTTATGCATTGTTATATATTATATAAATTAGTATAAAATTGGTTGTTTACACGGTCAAATTGCAATAAAAATGTATCGTCTAGGAAATTTGAACTCACGGTCTTATAAACCGTGATGGTCATTTGGAAATATTTTCTTTAGTGATGCAATGGACTAAAAAGCCGGATAACAAATATTCAGCCATATTAGAATGCCGGATATCGGATTATCATAAATGATATTAAATTTTATTTACGAATGTAAATGTTTCCAAAGAAGCCCGTTTGAGTATATACAATGCAGTTTTGGTGCCTACGTTGCGATGTATAGGGTAGTGAATGTTGGGTTTGGTTGCAAAAGCATAAACGGAAAATGACTGCTGTGCGAAATGAGATTTTTGCGTGGGGTAGCTGGGTGTAACTATAGGAGAGATCGGGTACGAAATACGATTAGTGTATGATGAGTGTGCAATTGTTAAAAAAATGTTGTAGCAAAAGTTGGTGTTAGTCAGTTAAGATGGTTCGGGCATGTTGAGCGAATGCGTCTAATGAACGTTTGCTGTTCAAAAGATTTATTTGAATAATTTTCGATGGTATACGTTTGCCCAGTGGATCAGTCCGATGAGTAGTTGGAGTGGTATGATTAAGAGAGTGGCTTGCGTGAGCGAAAGTTTTCAAGTAGTAGGAATAAAAGAATTATGAATGTAGATGAAGCAAAAGTTGCTTGTTTGGAGGCAACTGATTTCGGGATGATGAAAACAGTTTGTGCCACACCCAAAAATAATAAAAATTTATTATTATTTATATTTTTATTTTTCAAAAAAAAAAAATCGAACCACAATTTAAAATAGTAAAAAATTTACAAAATTTTTGTTTTATAAATAGATATTTCTAGCGTGATGTTATAAAAAGTGATATTTTAATTAGAAAATCTAATCAGTTACCTAATTAATTATACTACAAGTGTTGACTAAATGAAAATCAGAAAAATGATTTTCCCAAAGATGCAATTCAAGAATTTACAATACACAATTTATTAAACCGTTTTTTCGAATATTGTATTAATTGAACAAGATGTGAAGTATATGGGTAAACCCATATATAGACCAATTTGACATTTCTCGGAAAGTTGGCAATACTGTATTTTAATAATATTATAATTTATGTGAGCACAAGGAGACACTTTTCGGAAAATTTCATCAAAATTGAATGAATAATGTAGCCACAATAAATTTTCAAAAAATTTTGTGATTTCTTTCTCGATAAGTTGGCAACATTGTATTTTGTTAAAATTGCATAATTTATTTAGGCACTAAGAGAAACTTTTATAAAAATTTGATTAAAATCGGTTAAGTAAAATGGTCATAATAAATATTTAAAAATTTTAGTAATTTTTTCTCTCGGAAAGTTGGCAACAATGTATTTTGTTAAAATTACATAAATTATATGAATACTAGGAGAATCTTTTGTGAAAATTTGAGTAACATCGGTTGAATAACATGGCCACAATAAAATTTATAAAACTTTAGTAGCATTAGGAAAATCTTTTCTGAAAATTTGATCAAAATCGGATAAATAACGTAGCCAATATAAATTTTTTAAAAGTTTAGTAATTTTTTTCTCTAAAAGTTGGCATCACTGGAAAAAACCAAAACCACATGACCATCTTGGGCACTAGACAAATTTATCATGAGCATTTTATTAAAATCGGTTGAACCGTCTAGGAGGAGTTGCACACACATACACCTACATAAACTAAGTACAGATTCGTCATCTAGGGACTATAAGAAGGATTTCTATACACAATTTGTTTTTGTTTGAAAATGCTACAGACACCGTACCAAACGCTATACCACTTTTCCTTGCAGGCAAAGTGGTAAAATGATTATAAAATGTCAAAATAAAAATATTATAAATTTAATTTCATATTTAAAAAAACAACAACAAAATAAAAGCATTATTTTCGAGTTTTTATGAACAAAATAAACAATTATGAATTGAAAAATATTTCAATTCTAAATAAAATCTACACTGTAAAAAAATTTTACACTGAAAATCATTGGACACTTTGTTGCCAACGATAATTTACCAAAAAAAATGTATTTTTACAAAAATTATTTTATATGTAAAATTACAATTAAAATATGTAACACATTTTAATCTATTACATTTGCTAAGTAAATTTACATAACTACTTGTAATATTTCCACTTTTTCAAGTAATTATTACATTTGTGAATGTAAATATTACATTTATGCGTACATTAATAAATGTAACAATTACATTTACTGTTGTAAATATTACATTTATTAATATAATTATTACATTTACTAATGTCATTATTACATTTATAATTTTTTTCATTTTTCTATAAAAATATTTGTATAATTACATAAAATAAGTATTCAAATGTAAAAATACATAAATATTGTAAAGTTCAAATAATATTATAAAATCTCTGTAATATTTACAGATTTTTGTAAATTTCCAAAAAAAAAATGAAAATTACAGTGAAATTCATTGTAAAATTACCATGATTATCATTGTAAATTTACACCGATTTTTTACAGTGTACTCCTCCCTGAACATATAGGTATGTATTTCTAATTTAGCTCATTCATTATAACAAAAGATTCATATTATTATTTTAGAAAAAAAAAACCGATGAACGGAAAACGAAAAGAGTGGGACGCAATGAGACAGCTACTCCCTACACTCCTTACTATATTATCTATTGCATGCTTTTTGTTTTAAATCTCACAAAAGTATTGTCATAACTAGTAAAAAAATTTAGGATCACAAATTTTTAGGACAATCTGTGTTGACACAAGATAGAAATTAGTATTCCTAATATTATTAATTAGTTAATTAATTAATTAATGGTGTAAATAGGAGAGATTGGGTTCGAAATACAATTTGTGTATGATGAGTGTGAAGTTAAAAAAAATGTTGGTGTTAGTCAGTTAAAGTTAAGATGGTTCGGACATGTTGAGGGAATGCGTCTAATGAACGTTTGCTGTTAAAAAGATTTATTTGAATGATTTTGATAGTATACGTTTGCCCAATTGATCAGTCCGATGAGTAGTTGGAGTGGTGGTATGATTGAGAGAGTGGCTTGCTTGCAGCGAAAGTTTCCAAGTAGTAGGAATAAAAGCGAGCATGTATGAGAGGGGGAATTGTGGAATGTGGATGAAGCGAAAGTTGCTTGGGCTGGATAGGAATATGTTTGGAGGCGATTGATTTCGAGATGTTAAAAAGAGTTTGTGCCACACCCTTTTGGGTACATGGCGTGATTGTGAATGTGTAAATTTACAACGATAATCATGGTAATTTTACAATGAATTTCACTGTAATTTTTTTTTTGTAAATTTACTAAAATCTGTAAATATTACAGAAATTTTATAATATTATTTGAATATTACAATTTTTATGTATTTTTACATTTGAATACTTATTTTATGTAATTATTCAAATATTTTTTTATAAAAATGTAAAAAATTATAAATGTAATAATGACATTAGTAAATGTAATAATTACATTAATAAATGTAATATTTACAACAATAAATGTAATTGTTACATTTATTACTGTAAATATGTACGCATAAATGCAATATTTACATTCACAAATGTAATAATTACTCTAAAAAGTGCAAATATTACAAGTAGTTTTTTGTAAATTTCCTTAGCAAATGTAATATTAAAATGTATTTACATATTTTAATTGTAATTTAACATATAAAATACATTTTTTGTAAATTTACAATGATTATTATCGTTGGCAACAAAGAGTCCAATGATTTTCATTGTAAATTTTTTTTTACAGTGTATGTATGTATGTGTTAAAAATCTATATTTTTCTATCGCATTAAATATAAATGTTGTTAGTGATTTTTAATAAATCTTCTGGAGACATCTAGTGAGTAACAGGCGAACTAAACCTTAAGTTCGCCTGTTACTCACTAGATGTCTCTAGAAGTATTTCTTAGTTCTCTTGAGTAGTTATTCAAAGTGAAGTGTATATTATACCCATCTCCGTCTATAATAATGTAACGTGAATTTGAATTCGTGTCGGGGCCGTTCGAACAGTATTGGAAATGTATTAAAATAATCACCACCATATTTGCGATTGTATTTTGACTAGCATTTATTTACAACACTTAAACACTAAATAACAATACTATATAACAACAATGGTTAGCCGAGCGGAGCTAAACCAACAATTACACTATTTACATTACTTATAATTAATCTTACAATTATCAGACTGACATTAACACAACTTATAAACTAACACCATATTCACTTATACTTGCGCACATTTATTTCCACATATTTATATCACACTATTTATTTATTTAACCGAGCTATCGCCAATTAACCCAACTAGGATCGCTCTCTGACGATAACTCACTGAGCCATCACCTTTCGGCCCCCCGGACCGACCACACGATCTCACCAGATCGACTAACTTATGATGACTGGTCTCTCTTGTTGCTCGTAGCGCCTTAAGTAGGCTGCAACCAATCCTTCTCGAAAGCTCTCGTGTTTTCTAGAAGCCTAAATAGATCTTTCCACACATACATACACACACAACTCACACCGACATTACGTCATTACATAAACACGATCTAATAGCGTGCCTCACTGCACGTATACACACACACACACATGTGCACTCACACACACATGCAAACATAACTACTCTTATACAATCTCAGTTTTGTTACAATAATGTAGCCACAATGAATTTTTAAAACATTTTGTGATTTTTTTTCTCGATAAGTTGGCAACACTGGATATTAATAAAATTATATAATTAATGGGAGCATTAGGGAAATCTTTTCTGAAAATTTGATTAAAATCGGATAAATAACGTAGCCAATATGAATTTTTAAAAACTTTAGCAATTTTTTGCTCGGAAAGTTGGCATCACTGGAAAAAACTAAAACCACATGACCATCTTGGGTACTAGACAAATTTATCCTGAAAATTTCATTAAAATCGGTTAAACCGTCTAGGAGGAGTTGCGGCCACAAAATTTTGACTTACGACTGAGCGAGCTAACGACGCACATCCATACACCCACATAAACTAAGTTCAGATTCGTCATTTAGAGGCTATATGAAGGATTTCTATACATTTATTTTTTTTGAAAATGTTACAGACACCGTACCAAACGCTATACCACTTTTTCCTTGCAGTCAAAGTGGTAAAAACGATGTTTTGACTTTGCTAAACGCTCGTTTTTATCAGATCAAAAATTTATATAAATTTTTGACCTGATGAAGACGAGTGTTTATCTTTTTAATTAATTTTTACGTTAAATTAAGTTAATTGACAAATTTGTTTATTATACTAGAAATACTTACCTGCAAGATAGAGCAACATAGATGTCAGTATAATCAAACTTACGCTACATAGCCAAACTTCTCTTGTAAAAGGTAGAGTAAATATATTAGTTACGTAGCTTAACGGTGGCTGCCTAAATACAAATCTAGCTAGTGTTGGTGTTGTTACAGCCACATACTCAATTATTGGTATTCGATCTGAGGTCAGAAATAAAGGTGTACCTGTAATGGTATAGAATTCTAGAATATTGCCAATCGCAAAAGTCCTGCCCGAGAGTCTGAACAACGGACTATAATATTATATTATTATTATTATCCTTTATTTCACCTTCAGAGGTACATAATATTGTACAACGGCCTCCGTGGAGGTAAGTATATACAATATACATTTGTGATATGATGTAAGTATTATTATTATTATTATTATTATTATTATTATTATTATTATTATTATTATTATTATATTATATTATATATTATTATAATAATACTCAAGAATATTGAGATTTTATATTTTTCACAAGATAGAGCCATTGAATCGGCTGTTAAGCTATGCATCAATGACTGGCCAGTTTAACCGTAGACACGTGTGTAGACAGTCATTGATGCATAGCTTAACAGCCGATTCAATGACTGAGTATCTTGTGAAATTTTGGGAAAAATATAAAATCTCAATATTCTTGAGTATTATTATATTAAATTTCACAATGACAATACGAACATTTATTTGTTCAAGGTCTATTATTATATATTATTATTATTATTATATTATATTATATTATATATTATTATTACAGTTCAGCGCTGTCACCAATTTGGTTAAAACTTTACTAAATTGTAGACTAAATATAGCTCTAAAACATATAAAAATCACGGAACATGTGTTTTATTTTGTCTACCCGAAAATAATTCCCCCATTAAATATGTTTTATATTCTTAATTACACGTGACGTATTATATATTAGGTTTTAATATTTTTGTTTTTTGCAAAAGCATAAACGGAAAATGACTGCTGTGAAAATGAGATTTTTACGTGGGGTATGTGGTGTAAATAGGAGAGATCGGGTACAAAATACGATTATTGTATGATGAGTGTGAAATTGAAAAAAATGTAGCAAAAGTTGCAATGTTAGAGTCAGTTAAGATGGTTCGGACATGTTGAGCGAATGTCTAATGAACGTTTGCTGTTAAAAAGATTTATTTGAATGATTTTGATGGTATACGTTTGGGTGGACGTCCGATGAGTAGTTGGAGTGGTGTATGATTGAGTGTTTTGCGTGAGCGAAAATTTCCAGGAAGTAGCAATAAAAGAGCATGTATGAGAGGAATTATGAATGTGGATGAAGCGAAAGTTGCTTGTTTGGATAGAAATGTTTGGATGCGACTGATTTCGGAATGATGAAAAGAGTTTGTGCTACACCCTTTTGGGTACATGGCGTAATTGTGTATGTATGTATGTATGTATGATAAACTAATTAAATCATTAGTTAATTTTTCTTTATTTCAAAAATTAACTAATGATTTAATTAGTTCATCAAAATAAATTAATGGCGATTTAAGCAAAAAACAAAATACTGTAATAACCTAAGATAAATATGTATTACCATATTTATATATATATATATTTATAGTTTTCAAGATTATTATAAATATTATTTTAAATGAACAAATGCTAATACATAATAAAAATTAATAATGACGAAGCTTTACCTCCAATTTCTGCTTCATTACGTAGTAACGTGCCAACCATTCCGCCAATCGTATTGGTATTTGGATCCCTATAACCCCAAGTACTAACCGGAAAAATATCCCTGGTTCCGTTCACATAATCGATCAAATAATTTACAAAAAGGTAGTTTGCTTTTGTTACTGTATCTATGTGCTTTTGTCTGAAACGCAGATAAATAGATTTTAAAATTATTTTATCGAAAATCTAGTATCGGGGGTATCTAGTTTAATATAATCAATATGGCGTTGAAAAAATAAGCAATACTGCATTTTGGATGATACACTGTAAAAAAAAACTCGTTAATTTTACATAAAAAGCCGTTTAAACCAGTTTAATATGTACATTTAAAAACGTCACAGGAAAATGTTTACATAATATGAATATAAAATACGTATATTTTATGTAAGTTAACTTACTTTTTCGGTAAAAAAACATATATAATATTGTAAATTGATTTTACTTATATATCATTTTCAGACACATTATATATATATATATATATATATATATATATATATATATATATACCGGGCGTTTAACATGTAATTTCGATAATTTGCGATATACTACTTTCTCGAGTAAAACTCGAAAATAGGCATGATATGGAAAAATGCGGAATAGTGAGTACTATAATCTAGTGAATAAACCATTATTCTAGGATGCCTGGTTTAATAGAAAAAAATTAAAAACTGAATTTTTGAAAATCTCTCAAGGGGGTACCCTTGGAATTTTTTCAAAATAAGACTTTTTTCAAAATTTGCTGAAAAAATCTGAAAAAATTAGCTACATAATAGATAAGTAACTTTTTTCTCAAACTTATGCTGGTTTGGCAGGAAAAATTATTGAAAATTCTAAAATGTTTTTTAGAATTTTTAATAATTCACTAGATTATAGTACTCATTATTCCGCATTTTTCCATATCATGCCTATTTTCCTACATCTCATAGTTTTTGAGAAAAAAATAAAAACCAAAAAATAAAAAAAAATCTAGCGCCCACACGGCACATGCTAGCAAATTAAAACTAAAACCAAATTATATAACTTTTTATGCCCTATCGAAAAGTATTCTAAGTATTTCTTCGAATTTTACTCGAGAAAGTAGTATATCGCAAATTATCGAAATTATATTTTAAAAGCCCATACGAAGTTAACGAACGAACACCCGGTATATATATATATATATATATATATATATATATATATATATATATATATACTATTCTACAACTGTTAATAAAGTTAAGGTTACTTAGTTTGTATTATAATATAAAATATTTATTTATTTTATTTATATTATTATTATTATTATTAAAAGAACTTAAAAATCTTACCTGTAATCGTGTAGGTGATTTAGAGTATCATTATTTAAAACAACAATAGCTGATCTAAATAATGTTCCATTTAAATTTCTTCTATTGAAAGAAAATGGAAACGATAATGGTTTTTCAAATTCCCATTCAGCCAACTTATTTCTTACTAAATATTGCATTTGATTATTATATTTATATATTTCTAGGAGATAATAAGTTCTTTCAGCTGATTTATAAGCGAATGTTACATCACTATCTGGTAGAATATTCAATGTCGATAAATATTCAATTTGATTCTCTATATTTTCAGAATTTTTTGTTAGCAACAACCATTTATATGGAGCAGCAAAAAGATTTTTATTATTTGCCTGTAAATATATACAAAAATGTATATTATGTTACAAGGAGCAGAAACTCGATATTTATTGTGTTGAGCTCAGATATTATGGCCAAAGCAGTGCCGAGGAAGAAATCTAATTAATTAATTAGTTAATTAGTTAATACTGCATTGCATCGTCCAATTAGCTGAGCTATGTTTAAAGTTTCAAGTCTCTAGCTCATCGGGAAGTTAGTTTAAAATCGATTGCAAAATTTGTGCCGAACAACCTTAAATAATTTATGTTTTTACTTACTTCATTTAGTACATTTGTTGAATGTTTGCAGTCTAAATCTATCAGAAATACTACGTGTTGCGCAAGAGAAAATTCCTTAATTACATCATTTTCCATGTTATGTATATTAATTCTGTAATTATTTTGAAAAATATTTGTTGAAAGTTCATATATTTCAGCTAAAATTTTGCAAAACATATTTAATAACAAAGTAAAATTTATTTTCTAAATTTTCTGATGTTTGCAATTTACCAAAAACTGCTGTTTTAACAAATTCAGTTAAAATGTATTTTTTTAAATAGTACTATACTTTCAACCTATGTATATGTACAACTTCAAACTAATTTTAAATTGAATCCAATAATTTGTATTTTATAATAGACACATTAATTAAAAAATATAATAATTTATACTTTTATAATTCTCAAAAGTTTTTTTAAATTTTCATAAGTTAAAAAATGTTTTACGTATTATTCAATATTTCATTTAATATTTATAGAAATTGATTATATATTAGTTACAAAAAAAAGGTACTTCAAAATTGAAAAATATATTTTAGTTTTGTATTTTATATTAGGGTAGAAAGACAATACTTTTGAAAATCTTTAATAGTATAGTTCAAAATACTGAAATTTTCGATATTGAAATAAATAGATGTCGAATGTTTTATAAAGGGTGATTTATAATGAGTGTAACCAAACTTTAACAGTTTATTAGGAAGGTCATTTTAAGTAAAAAATTAAAGTGTTTATAAGGTACTGTAGAAAAACAAAATAAAACAATAGATAACTATGCACAAATTGTTTAAACCTGACATATTTTTAGTTTATTTATTTAATTTTTGTAAAACAATGGATCGTTTTACTGCAGCCAAATGTGCTTGATTATTGAAGTTTTACGTAATCGTTTGAATGTTGAACGATATTACACTTTTTGTTAAATATGTTGTAAATAACATAGTAAAAAATCTTTCAGAACTCATTATTTAAAATAAAACTGCTTTAGGTTATAGTTCTGTATTAATATGTTTGTTTGATTGACTCTCTTACGTTTTAATGCAAAACGCCGCAAAAAATTTCCCGATAGCAAATTTACTGAAGTTCTTTAAATTTGCTAAAAAAAAACTATAATATTACATATACCGTGTGTTGACTTGGACCGTCGTACATAGGGATTTAGCATGTAAAATCAGATATGTGCGATTTCCTGTTTCCCAAATTATTTTACAAAAAAAACTTTGGTATAAATTTAGGAAACACTTTTTTACATGTAAATCAATCAACAAAATTTTTTTTGGAACCATCCCAACGTCAGGAATTAGCCCTAAAGTTGTCAAGAAATTGACTGAAAATGGCATTAGTCGGCAGTGCATTAGCATTTGTTTGATTTTTTGTTCCAATTTCACGGCTACTGCCATTTTCCAGTCAATTTCTTAACAACTTTAGACCTAATTCTTGACGTTAGGAAGGTTCCAAAAAAAATTTTAGTAATTGATTTACATGCAGTAAAGTATGCCCTAAAACATTTATCATAAGGTTTTTTTTGTAAAAAAATTTGGGAAGCAGGAAATCGCACATGTCTGATTTTACATGCTAAATCCCTATGTACGACGGTCCAAGTCAGCACACTATATATGTACTTTTCCATCCCGTTGGTAAAATATCATATTACATAATGTTTGTAATAGTTATAATATTATATATTTTTAAACAATTATATACTAAATTACAGCAGTTGAGTTATTATTAGTAGGTAAACTGACATTATTATTTTTTTAAAGTGGAAATTAACAGAACACAGAAACAAATTAACAAGTAAATTTTACTAAGATGGTCTTTATTTTGGTAATATCGGAATATCTTCGATCTCAATCTGGATTCAAATGCAAAAACAATCGATTAGTTAAATATAAATTACAAATATTGTCATTATTCTTTTGATTATTTTTAATTGATATAAAATTTTAAAATAATTATTTATATTAACATTTTGGCAAGCGCAAACATATTTATCTCAATGCGTGATACATTATTTAATTGGTCCACACCAAATCAATGTAACGTCAGATAAATACAAATAAACCAGATAATGTTTTATGGTATATATCTGTTGCAAGAAGTTTATTTTAGAGATAAATTATTTAAGAAATGAATTGTTTCATGCAAGTTTGTCGATTATGTACTAGTGATAAAAATGTATCATTCACTATACATAACCTAGATTCAGATGGCAAATGTTTCATTGATAAGTTAGAAGCGATTGTTCCAGAAATTGTAAGACTTATATAGTTTTGAAATACACGAGTAAATTTTTTACTTTTAATTTTATTGACTTTTTAGGTAGATTGCAAGATTAAACTACCAAATGGTATTTGTACAATATGTGCTATACAGTTAGATGATGCTTATCGATTTATAAAACAATGTTTTGATTCTCAAATAATATTAAAACAGCATTTAAATGCACAACTTTGTCGATTATGTGCTAGTAATCAAAATATATCATTAACTTTAAACAGTATGGACTCGAATAATATATTAATATCATATAAATTGAAAATCATTGCATCGGAAATTGTAAGTATTAAATTAAAATTTCAAATAAGACAACTACAACGTATAGTAAATATTTAATATTTTAAAATATGAATAAAGATTAAAAAAATATATACGGTCTTTTATCTAAAAGAAACTATAAATATGGGCTAAATATTTTTAAAAATTGTAGAATAATTTATATAAAGTACCTAATAATTATTATTTTATAATATTGTTTCAAAATTAATTTTGATTCATATTTCTAGTTGGAATGTAATGAAAAGTTATCGAATAAAATTTGTTCAATTTGTTCGGTTCGATTAAATGAAACGTACAAATTCAGAGAAAAATGTTTTAAATCTCAAGAAATTTTTAAGCGAAACATAAAACGAAAGTTGCAAAATAATCATGTTATTAAAAACGAAATCAGAGAAGATCGTACAAGCAGTTGTTTAAATGAAAAAGAAAACAATTCAAATTTTGAAACTGTTTATATTAAAGAAGAGATCATTGACGAAGAAGCCATCTTACCTGGTTTGGAAATAATATAAATATTAAAGTTGAAGAAAGTTATGTATCAGAAAATAATACAAATTTTGAAACTGTTTACATTAAAAAAGAAAATATTAAAGAAGATTACGTTAAACTAGAATCAGAAAATAATACAAATATTAAAGTTGAAAAATGTTTAGAATCAGATAAAAATAAAAAATTTACTACTCCTTGTATCAAAGAAGAAATTATTAACGATGAGTGTTGTAAAATAGATTTGGAAAATAATACAAATATTAAAATGGAAGAAAATTTACATTCAGAATTAATAATTAAGGATGAAGATATTTCTGAACCTGAGAATGAAACCGATTCAAATACGTATCAAACGAATAAAAATAATAGTTTAGATGTAGAAAAAAATTACAATAATGAAATATATTTAAATGAAGAACCGCATACAAAAACAAAACTTTATAAATGTAAAATTTGTGAGAAAACATTTACAGAAAATGGAAGTTTAAAAGTGCATATTCGTTCTCATACTGAAGACAGACCTTATGTGTGCAAAATGTGTGGAAAAGCTTTTATTCAAAGTGCACATTTAAAAACACATGTTAGTAGTCATGTAAATGACAGACCTTATAAATGCAAAATGTGTAACAAAGCTTTTACTCAAAGTACAAGCTTAACCAGACATATCCGTTCTCATACCAATGAGAAACCTTACGCATGCGAATTGTGTAAGAAAGCTTTCACTCAAAGTGGAGATTTATCAAGACATATTCGTTCTATTCATACACAGGAGAGACCATATGAATGCAAACTATGTGATAAAGCATTTTCCATGAATGAAACCTTAAGAAGACATATCCTTTCTCACACACAAGAGAAACGTTATAAATGCGAAATATGTGGAAGAGCATTTACCGCGAATGGAAATTTGAAACGACACATTCGCTCTCATACAAAGAAAGGATCTTCTAATTAAACTTAAGTTGAATCGTTTATTTCAGGAACGACACATAAGGATATTTTCAAAAATTTATATTAAAGATATCTGATTAACCAAGTGACAAGTATAATTGTAGGAAGTTTTAATTGAAACCATTAATTTTTCACAAATTTTCTGATAACAAAACTTAAATAATACAGTTTCTGATATTTCTTTCAAAATCTCAAATATAACGTATGTCTTTTCTGAAATAACTGATTCAATTTATTATTAAGAATTCCTAGTCATAACGTGTTCGATCATCGTTTTGTTTTGAAACAATCCAAATTTTTAACTGCTCCAATATTTTTTAACTCTTCTAATTCAGGTCCGCACTCTCATCTCAAATTTTATGTGAAATAAAAAAATTATTAAATTACAAAATAAAAAATGTAATTATATTTCAATAAACATATTTTTCTTCAAGCGTATTAAAATATTGATATTACCTTACTATATTGCCTTTTTAGAAAAAGATCATTATGTTACTAGTAAAATAATGTACATTTTGGTAGCAATACGAAACATCAAATGTATATAACATCTTCGGCGGTCATATTGAAAATTATTACATCTACTTAATGGACAATTGCATTTGTTTACATTTGCTTGAATTTAATTTTTGAAAATGTGTGAAGAAATACATGTCAAGTTAATTGACAACAGTTGCATTGTTTATTTTCGCTTGAATTTGAATTTGATTAATGAAAATATGTGAAGAAATGCAATAATGTACACCACCAGATTTGTCATAAATAAATTGTATATTCGACCAAAGAAAGATTAACTCTTACAAATCACGTAACAAATATAAATAATACATTCATATACATACTATTCTACAACTGTAATTTGGAGCAGAATGCTCTTTTTATGTTTCGCTCAGATTGCTTAGCCTGGACTCTTTCTATTTGGGCTTAACATAATAAAGATCCCTTTCTGCTCCTTGTAACATAATATACTATTGTTAATCAGATAATATTTCATATAAGTATTTGCATATTTATTGTATAAATATAAAATTATAAAGATGTTGCCACCGTTAGAAAAACAGTTAGCAAGTCATCAATGTTTAACTACTGTATGTAAATCGTTTCTTGATGTTTTATTCTGTAAACAATAATTAATATATGTATGATTGTGTTCATTCAATATATTGTTCATTGCATATGTATAATAGTGTTTTTATTCGAATACAGAAGCTTTATTTTGTATACTTACGTCGTCTAAATATTATGATATATAGAAATGCATACAATTTTTATTTTATTAAGCATTACTGATAATTACAAATTGAAATTATTTATAAAAATAGTAAAATTAAAATTAAATTTTTCATATAACTTATCTTTATATAGCTTTTAATTTGTATAAGAGAAAATATGTATATTAAGTGCTCATTTATGAATAAAATGAAATATAAATAATAATTTTTAGTTCATCCAATCGATTTCTTGTTTGTTCTATATCTATATCATAAAACCTTATTTTCGAAAAACGGATGTTTTAAAGTTTTTGAACTGAATTGTTTATAGTAAGAAGATGCAACCAATTCAAATTTATAGTTCCGAAATTATTAAATTTATAACACTGAGATTGTTAAAATCGATAGA
This sequence comes from Clivina fossor, assembly GCA_963966155.1. Lineage (NCBI taxonomy): Eukaryota > Metazoa > Arthropoda > Insecta > Coleoptera > Carabidae > Clivina > Clivina fossor. The sequence goes on from CAWYQG010000235.1 coordinate 98,842, forward strand.
AAACAAGAAAAATATTGTCAAAATGAACAATAAATTCAATTTGACCAGAAATGGCGTATGGAACAAACGAGAAAATGACTGATGATTTGTTCAATTATAGGATTACAAACGTGATTTTTATATTTAAAAAAAATAAGTATAACATAATAATAAAGAAAATTAAATAAGACTTATAAAACTTTATTAAAATACTAACAGAAGTAATATGACAATAAAACAATAGATATAGACATTAGAACACCGACATATGAATTCCTAATATATAAATCAATATTTACAACCTTAATTTTGTTTAAATCGTGGAAATAGTCATTTATGTCAATTTTAATGTTTTACTGTTCATATAAAATGTATAATATTATATAGCTCAATTTTCGAAAGTTCCACTGTACGTCATTCAAAAAATTAACTAAATTCAGCCTCAAAAGCTGAAGGTTCCGTGTTCAAACCCCGGCATTTTTCTTCATTTAAAATTATGTAATGATTCTTAATTAAAATAAATTAAATGGCGATTTAAGGAAAAACAAACTACTATAACTTATATTTAACTATAATTATTATTATTACTTATTCGTATGCTTTGAACGAATATGTCTTTTTAAGTGTTGACTCATAGTAAAAGCGTTTTCGCATATATCGCATTTATAAGGCCGCTCCTGTGTATGTGAACGCATATGTCTCTTCAAATGTTGACTTCGAGCAAATGCTTTCTTGCAGAGTTCACAAGCGTAAGGTCGTTCCTGTGTATGGGAACGTATATGTATTTTTAAGTCTCCACTTTGAGCGAAAGCCCTCTCACACGTAGTGCATTTAAACGGTCGCTCCTGGGTATGAGAACGTATATGCTTTTTTAAATCGCCACGTTCAGCAAAACTTCTCACACAAATTACACATTTATGAGGTTTCGTGATTGTATGTCGAATATAATGTTTTTTTAAATATTTATTTTTATTAAATGTCTTGTTACATATTTGGCATACAAAGCATTTTTCATTTGCAAGTACAGTAGCTTCTTCGTTAATAGTTTCTTCTGTTATAAAAACTGTTTCAAAATTTATATTATTTTCTAATTCTAAACTTTCTTCAACTTTTATATCAATTTCCACATCTTGTTTAATGTATGCTTCATCAATATTCTCTTCTTTAATATAAACACTTTCAAAATTTGTATTATTTTCTATTTTATTTGAACAGCTACTATCACCTTCCACGATTTCATTTTTAATTTCGATTTTCATAATTTCACTATTTTGCATTGGTTGTTTTGCGTATCGCTTTAAAATTTCTTGTTTCTTCATTTAAACGAACAGAACAAATTGAGCAAACACAATCCGATAACTTCTCATTATATTCCAGCTAAAAATATAAATCGAAATTAAAATTAGGAATTACCTACATATGATAAAAATCTCCAGTTTAAGAAGCGCTTAATTTAAAAAAAACGCAAATTGTATTATATTTAATCTTTACTTACAATTTCCGATGCAATAGTTTCCAATTTATATGATATTAATATATTATCCGAATCCATACTGTTTAAAGTTAATGATATATTTTCATTACTAGCACATAAACGACAAAGTTGTTCATTTAACTGGCGTTGTTTTAATATTATCTGCGTATCGAAACATTGTTTTATAAATGTATAAGCATGATTTAATTGAACGGCGCAAATTGTACATATACCATTTGGTAATTTGATATTGCAATCTACCTAAAGAAATAAACAAAAAATTGAAAGTAATATTATTTGTTACAATAAAATCTATTTAATTCTTACAATTTCGGGAACAATTGCTTCTAACTTATCAATAAAACATTTGCCATCAGAATCTGGGTTATGTAAAGTGAATGATACATTTTCATCACTAGCACATAATCGACAAAGTTGCATGAAACAATTCATCTCTCAAATATTTATATCTAAAACAACAATACTTTTTATGAATGATTATGATTATGAATGACAAATACGATGCTTTTATGAAAGAACTGACGTATGTCAATTGAATAGTAGGCCAGCTGAATTTTCAGTGATTTGAATTAAAAAAACATTATTCTAAATGACTAATAATATTCATTTTTTTTTAATAATAATTATGTAATAAAAAATATTATACTATATTATAAATAATATTTAAAGTAATATATAAATAATTGTTTTATTTAGTTGACGATCTTGTAAGTAAGGTGAAAATTAAATTGGCCAATTGGATTTTCTTAGCAAAGAAAATTTGAATAGATGTCTAGAAATAGTTCACCGTTTGTCTAAGAGATGTCACTAGCAAATATATTTTTAATTAATATTTTTATATTAAACAAGAATTATAATATTTATATGTATATTCTAATTGTTATTAATCAATATCTGATCTCCCAACAGTAGTGAACCATTCCCTAACGAAAAACAAATGATTGGATTTGTGTCAGATTTTCATACGGCATGATAAAGATTTTTAATTTTACTGGATGTATTGTTTGATTATGATAAAATTATATGTTGAATAATATAATAAAAAATATAAATATATTTTATAAAAATAAATATAGGAGATTATTTTTATATATTTATACATATGAAAAAGTTGATCTTTCGGAAAGGCCAATATAATTCAATGAAGTAGATTCGGTATATTATCCTTGGTATCGATAATAATCTCTGCTAATAACCTCTAATATAATATTTTGAGCTATTCATCTGTTAGAAGAAGCAAAGAAACCTTTTTTGATAGATAAATTATTATTAGAAAAATGGATTGTTTTATGCAACGTTGCCGATTATGTTCTAGTGATAAAAATGTATTATTCACTATACATAACTTGGATTCAGATGGCAAATATTTCATAGACAAATTAGAAGCTACTGTGCCAAAAATTGTAAGAATTAGATTTTGTTTTGATTGAAATACAACATATGTATATATTATCATTTATTTTTCTTGTAGGTGGACTGTAATTTGAAATTACCAAATGGTATATGCACAGTTTGCGTTATTCAATTAAATGATGCTTATACATTTATAAAACAATGTTCAGATACGCAGATAATATTAAAACAACGCCAATTAAATAAACAACTTTGTCGTTTATGTGCTAGTAATGAAAATATATCATTAACTTTAACTAGTATGGATTCGGATAATATATTAATATCATATAAACTGGAAATTATTGCATCGAAACTTGTAAGTAAAGATTAAATTTTAAAGGAGTATCATCGATTTCCTTCACACATACAATTAATTCTGCACGTTTTAAGGCACAATTATAAAATATATATATTATTCGTAAAATATTTTTGAAGTAAAATTGTCAATTTCTGAATGCGGCTTTATTAATAAAAAAATTGGTTAGAAATTCGTTTTTGATACATTGGTTTATAATTAGATGAAGTGGTTGTATGTGACAAATGTGATGTGCACGTTTGGTTAAGAGATTAATGTATTAAATGTTTAACAAGACTTAAGTCACACTAAGAATTGTAATTATTTACAAAGTAAAAATAACAGTATGTGGTAGTAGTTATGTAAACATGTAAAATATGATTCTATTGTATATATCAGTTCAGCACAAAATTTTTTATGAATTTGATTAAAAGAATGTGCATAATTGACAGTATGAAAGTTTGAAGTATCAGTAAAATTTTACTAAATTAAGTAAAATGCCATTACTTAAAAAAATTGATGTTTCTAATAAGTACTTAAATTACAGATATATTTATTTTTGAGATTGTATAAAATTGTTATTAACTTTACTTACATATTATTATTTTCAAAAATGCTCATCCTGAACAATTAAATTACAATAATATTTTTTTTAACTTTTTAAAAATCTTTGAATAATGTATATAAAAAGCATTACACAAAATAATAATTTAATTTCGAATCATATTTTTAGTTGGAATTCAATGAGAAGTTGCCAGAGTCTATTTGTTTAAAATGTTCCATTCGTTTAAATAAAACGTACAAATTCGTAGAAAAATGTTTTAAATCTCATGAAGTTTTTAAGCATTATGCAAAACAACAATTACAAAATAATATTGTTATGAAAACTGACGAAATGGTTAAAGACGATCCAGTCAATTCTCTAAATAATGAAGAAAATACTATAAATTTTGAAACTGTTTATATTAAAAAGGAAAATATTGACGAAGAAACGGATACGATAGGTTTGGGTTCAGAAGATTTGGATCTACATTCAGGATTAAAAATTAAAAAAGAGAATTCTGATCTTGAGAATGAAACCGATACAAAAATGTGCTATACTAGCACAAATATCAATGAAAATATTATTTCAAACTCAGAAAAAAGTGTTAATTCTGTAAAGAAAAGAAATTCTCATAAATGTACATTATGTGACAAATTATTTTCTACGAGTGCATGTTTAAATGTACATATTCGTCGAATACACACAAAAGCAAAACAGTATATATGCAAAATATGCAATATGGCTTTTATTGAAAAAATACAATTAAAAATACATAAAATTACTCACGCAAGAGAGAAGAAACTTTATAAATGTGACCTGTGCGAGAAAACATTTAATAAAAGTGGAAATCTAAAAGCGCATATTCGTTCTCACACACAGGAGAGACCTTTTAAATGCGAAATTTGCGAGAAAGCGTTTAATGAAAATGGCAATTTAAAGAAGCATTTTCGCACTCATACACAGGAACGACCTTATAAATGTGAAATGTGCGAAAAAGCTTTCACGGAAAGTGGAAATTTAAAGAAACATATACGTTCCCATACACAGGAGAGACCTTATACATGCGAGCTATGTGAGAAAGCATTTACTGCTAGCGGACATTTGAAAATTCACATTCGATCGCATACACAGGAGAGACCTTATAAATGCCAAATGTGCGAAAAAGCATTTAATGAGAGTGGACATCTAAAAAGGCATATTCGTTCGAAGCATACAAATAAGTAATCTTATAATTAAGTAATAATATTTTTGAGTAATACAATTTTATACAAAATGTGTTGAAATCAAATCCGATTTATTATTATTTGTGTAAATTCTCTTAGGTGCTGATAATTTAATAATGAAAATTATATTAAAATAAGATAATTATTTGACAATTATCAACATTGTACATGATTATTCAACGTTATTCATTTGTTGGCTATTACTACAATATTGTCGCATGTTGCTCTAATCTGTAAATAGCGAACGAGAGTTATGTGAAGTAAAGCGAATACTTTGTACTTTAAAACGAATATTTTGTGCATTAAAATAATAAATAGTTAGTATTATATAAATATATCTATTTTTAATTAAAAAATCTGCTGTTGCCACCACAGAACCGACCGTTATCGTATTAAATAAATATTGCAGTTTAGAAATATCGGAAGATAATAAAAAAGAAATAAATTAATTATGTATATTTATTGTATTGAATAATTATTGATAATAATGTTATGTTACTAGTAACTGTGACAAATATTAGATAACAAAATAATATATTTTATATTCAAATATTATTATGTAGGTAAATGCAGGTGTTTGGTGTTTGCTATGTAAAAATATAAAATAGTTATAGTTCAATAGTACTGTATAATAAATAAAATAAATCGTGCCATCAAAATAAAACCCAGCTGTAATTTATTATTAAATGAACCAACACATAATATTTATTTCAATTAAAATTATACGAAAATGTACATACTTTCGTCAAGAACAAATATATAAAAATAAATATTATTTATTATTTAGTGTTTACATTATTTAGAAATTCTGTTACATTGTAAAATACATTTCCTTATTTTATAAATAATTTTACAAAAAAATTTTTGCGCTAAAGTTTGTACACATCTGAACAAATTATTAAATATATTGGACGATATATAATCGATAAAGTTTATTTTTAATTAAATTGGAAAATAGTCGATTAGTAATATTTAATAAATAATGAAGTAATAGACGGAATTCAGATTGTGCTTTTCAGATATTGTTTTTATTTACGTAAGTAATATTTTATTATTAAAATGATAATTTGACAAGCATTTAATATAACGATAATAATTTTTATTTTTTAAATTTTATAAATATTTTTTTTTTAATTAAGCTGCATCCACATTAGTAAAAATTTATATTGTTCGTTGAATCTAAAATTTGGCTGAAATATTTGCGCCGCAAATATGAATTTACAAATTTTCGTTTTCTGTATATATTTATAAGGATAATAATAACATAATAATTAAATTTTATTTACATTTTTATTCAAATTATATAATATTTATAAACAAAACAAGATTCATATAAATATATAATTATGTAATAATATTCATCAACATATGAATATACAAAAAAAAACAAACAATTTCCCTATTTATACAATAATAAAAAAACAATAAAGAAACATTGTTGCTGTATAATATAAATAAATATGTAACATATTTTACTACAAAAATTAGATTTGTGCCTATTTCGCCAATTCATGATTCGTCACCTGAATGAAAATAAAAATCCAATGTAATAATATGTATCGGAAATATAATATTAAACGTATCTGTTAAAAACTATTTTTAAAGTAAGTTCAGAATATACCTGTTAATTTAGTTATGAGATTTGTCTTTTGTATGTACATGATAAACATGCCTTTTTAAATTTCCCATATGGGTCATAGCTACCCCACACATTTCACACTTATAAGGTTTCTCATTTGTATGAATAAGAACATGCGCTTTTAAATTTCCACTTTGAGTAAAAGACTTTCCACACATTTCGCATTTATAGGGCTTTTCATTTGTATGAAAACGAATATGTTTTTTCAAATCTCCACTTTGGGTAAGAGCTTTCTCACACATTTTGCATTTATGTGGTCTCTCATTCTTATGAAAATCAATATGTCTTTTTAGATTTCCAGTTGTACTAAATGATTTATTACACACTTCGCATTTATAAGGTTTCTCCTGTGTATGAGTACGGATATGAACTTTTAAGTTGAAAATTTTAGGAAAAGTTTTCTCACATAATGTACATTTATGAGATTTCACTTTTTTTGCTAATTTCTTTTTTTCTTTTGAGCTGTAAATATTATGTTTATTCGTATTTATATTAGCTTGGCAACTTCTTATGTCAGTTTCACTCTTAAAATCAGAATTTTCTTCCTTAATTGTTATTTCTGAATGTAGATCTAAATTTTCTAATTTCAAACTTTCTTCAAATTTAATATTTGTATCAGTTTCCAAATTTACCGGACTGTATTCTTCATTAATAGTTTCTTCTTTAATATAAACAGTCTCAAAATTTGTATTATTTTCTGATTCAAAATTTTCTTCAATTTTTATACTCGTATCAGTTTTCAAATCTAGTTGAATGGATTCTCCATCGATAATTTCTTTTTTAATAGAAACAGTTTTGAAATGTATAATATTTTCTTCATTATTTAAACAGCTATTTGCATCATCTTCTGCGATTTCGTTTTTCATAGTTACAGAATTTTCTAATTGTTGTTTTGCATATAGTTTGAAAAAATTTTGAGATTCAAAACATTTTTCTCTGAATTTGTACGTTTCATTTAAACGAACAGAACAAGTTGAGCAAATACAATTCGATAACTGTTCATTGCATTTCAGCTAAAAATATGAATTAAAATTACATTGTACAAATATTATTAACACTGAGAAACTGTATAAATTAGTTAAAAATCCCTTAATATCTTAGTAAATATGGTAAAACCAATTAGATTTTCTGAAAATTATGTAAAAATCTCGAGTAAAATTCTTACAACCTTAGAAATTTCATATAAAATCCGTCAAATTAATAAAAAATTATGCTTAAAATTTGCATAATCTAGTGTAAAAAAAATTGAGAAAGTGGTGTTACCCTCGATTAAAACCTTACTTTAATACATAACGTCAAAACAAGTGTTAATCATATTTTTATTACTTACAATTTCCGAAGCAATGGTTTCCAACTTATATGACATTAAAATATTATCTGAACCCACACTATTTAAAGTTAATGATGATATATTTTCATTACTAGTGCATAATCGACAAAGTTGTTCATTTAATTGGCGTTGTTTTAATATTATCTGGGACTTGTAACATTGTTTTATAAATTTATAAGCGTCATTTAATTGAACAGCACAAACTGTGCATATACCATTTGGTAATTTGATATTGCATTTCTCCTAAATAGTCAATGAAATTAAAAACAAGTATTTATTCGTATATGTATTAAATCTAAAATAGTATATCTAATTCTTACAATTTCTGGAATAACTGTTTCTAATTTATCTATGAAACGTTTGCCATCTGAAGCCCGATGAAGTACAGTGAACGATACGTTTTTATCATTTGTACATAATCGACAATGTTGCATAAAACTATTCATGTTTCTAATATATTATCTTCGAAAAAAAGCTCCTCGCAGTAGATAAAACATAAAAGTATTGTATTAGAGGTTAACTTATTTCATCTGACACACACATTCAGTTGGCCAGCTGAATTTTGTTTAGTATTGCTCATAGATTAACTAGACTCAGACCCAACGTGTGTTGACTAGTTGCTATGACTTGTTGTAATTGAACAGCTGAGCCAGTTCAATGACCTCAAGTAACTCAGTTAATAAGGAAAGGATGAATAAATCTTTTTTTTGGTTTAGAATTCAAAATTTAATTGGTGTTATTTTTTTCTTACATAATATACATTTGTGTTACGATAATGTCGTATTATAATTTACAATTAAATATAAAAAATATAATTAATAGTTTATTCGTGTTAAAAAAGTGTACGATTTACAAATGTAAGCGCCGAAATTTAAATGTAAGTGTAACTGTAATACATACATACACAATCACGCCATGTACCCAAAACGGTGTGGCACAAACTCTTTTCATTATCCCAAAATCAGTCTCCTCCAAACATTCCTTATCCAAATTAGTAACTTTATCTTCATCCGTATTCATAATTCCTCTCATACATGCTCGTCTATTCCTACTATTTGGAAGCTTTCGCTCACGCAAACCACTAGTGTAACTAGAAGGAATTGAGTAGGAAAAAGATTAGTGTATGAAGAGTATGAGTTCGTTCATCTTGAGCAAAAATGTCTGAGAACGTTTGATTAAAAGGATGTATGTGAATGATATTGCAGATATACGTTTGCGTGGATGTCTGATGAGTAGATGGAGTAGTATGATTGAGAATGTTTTGCGTGAGCAAAAATTTCCTAGCAGTAGGAATGGAAGAGCATGTATGAGAGGTATTATGAATATGTTGCTTGTCTGGATAGAAATATTTGGAGAAAACTAATTTCGAGACAATGAAAATAGTTCGTGCTACACTCTTGTGATTGTGTGTGTGTATTGATTTGTATATGAGAAAATATATACATTAAGTACTCATTTATGACTGCGTATATGTTTATGTAAGCTTTCCCTTCGAGTATAACCTTTCTCACACAATTCACATTTATAAGGTTTCTCCTGTGTATGAGAACGCATATGCGATTTTAAATGTGCACTTTGAGTAAAAGCTGTCCCACATATTTCGCATTTATAAGGTTTCTCCTGTGTATGATAACGAATATGCGCATTTAAGTTTCCACTTGTAGTAAAAGCTTTCTGACAGACTTTACATTTATAAGGTCTCTCCTGCGTATGCAAACGAAAATGTTTGTTTAAATCGCCACGTTGCGGGTAAAAGCTTTCCCACATATTGTGCATTTATGTGGTCTCTCATTGTTATGAAAATTAATATGTCTTTTTAGATTTCCAGTCGCACTAAATGCTTTCTCACATATTTCGCATTTATAAGGTTTCTCCTGTGTATGAGTACGGATATGCACTTTTAGATTAGTACTTTTAGTAAAAGCTTTCTCACATAATGTACATTTATGAGGTCGTGCTTTTTCCGCTAATTTCTTCTTTTCTTTCGATGAAATTTTCAGGATAAATTTTTCTAGTGCCCAAGATGGTCATGTGGTTTCATTTTTTCCAGTGATGCCAACTTTCCGAGAAAAAAATTACTAAAGTTTTTAAAAATTCATATTGGCTACGTTATTTATCCGATTTTGATCAAATTTTCAGAAAAGATTTCCCCAATGCTCCCATTAATTATATAATTTTATTAATATCCAGTGTTGCCAACTTTGCGAGAAAAAAATTGCTAAAGTTTTAAAAATTTTATTATGGCCATGTTATTTAACCGATTTTACTGAAATTTTCACAAAAGATTCTCCTAGTATTCATATAATTTATGTAATTTTAACAAAATACAGTGTTGCCAATTTTCCGAGAAAAAATTAATAAAATTTTTAAAAATTCATTATGACCATTTTATTTAACCGATTTTGATCAAATTTTCAAAAAAGTTTCTTCTAGTGCCCACATAAATTATAATATTATTAAAATACAGCGTTGCCAATTTTCCGAGAAATGTCAAAGTGGTCTATATATGGGTTTATCCATATACTTCTATTCTTGTTAGTTTAATTACTCGTTTAGAATAACGCTTGAAGAAAAAATCGTCTATATCACTCGTCGAAATAGAAAGCTTTTTTTGTGTTACGCCCAGATTACTTGGCCACAAATATCTGGACTCGTAACATAATTTGTATCATCAAATTTTACTTTTATTTTTGCAGGTGACATGAAATATTGTATAAATTTACTACAACCGAAAATAATTTTCACTGTATCGGAAACAGTTGAAACAATCGAAAATGCATTAATGGAATTGAATTTAGAGGCAAAATTAGTTGTTTTTGGCGAAACAAGAAAACATATTCCATTTAGAAATTTTCTAAAAGATCGCGTAGAAGTAGCAACATATGAACCAAAGATTCCTAAAAGTCTTCACGATACAATATGTATTTTGTTTTCAAGCGGAACTAGCGGTCTACCAAAAGGTGTTTGTCTTTCACATTATGGAATGATACATAATAATATCAGTACAAGGTAACCCATTTTTTTCTTTTTTTTTACCGCTTTGACTATATCTTATTTTAAAATAAAACGGCTTTAGTTCTACATTAATATTTATTAATAATCGACTTATTCAACAAATAACATTTACAGTAAATAAACAGAACATAGAAACAAGTTACTAGCTAACAAAATACAAGTAGCTAGATCATAAAATAAATATAAATTATTAATTAATGGAAGCCAAATTTTATTTAAATCAGATTGATGTTATCTTTTTTTTTATAAATTTACATTGCTTCTCTTATCAGTTTAGTGTTAATGTCTAGTGAAAGATGTTTTACTATGTCAATTTTAATAAATATTAATACAGAACTACGAGCTAAAGCTGTTTTATTTTAATAAAATGAGTTCTGAAAGATTTTTTACTATGTTACTGTTAACATTGTTGAGGGTCTGCAATTATTACAGTATCTTCAAATTTTACTTCATAAGATTTTCTAACGCAAGTTGTGCAATAGGAAATTTATCTAGATGGTTTAGAAGTATTATGTTCTATCAATCTAGTAGAACCGGTTTAGAATACAGAAACTGCTATTAAAAATATGGTTCTCAATTATTGGTTACCCATTAACCAATATATTTATCGGTTATATGTTCTTGTTTTTAAATGAAAATAGTTTATGGCTCATCTTTATAGTTTTATGATATATATTTTAGTCTAATTTATCCATTGGAAACAACATTATTTTATTCAAACCCATATTGGTTGACATACCTGTGTTTTACAACTGCGACAATGATTTCTGGCGGAAAACGGATTATTTGCAAGACTATTGATGAAACAAAAGTCTTGAAGTACGTTCAAGATTATAAGGTAAATCTCAAATGTTGTTACAAAAGTTGGTGTTAGTCAGGTTAAGATGGTTCGATGGAACGTTTGGTTAGAAAAGGTATACGTTTGCAGGTGGACGTCCGATGAGTAGTTGTAGTGGTATAATTGAGAAAGTAGCCTGCGTGAGCTAAAGTTTCCAAGTAGTAGGAATAGACGAGCATGTATGAGAGGTATTATGAATGAGGATTGGAGTAAACTGATTTCGGGATAGTGGAAAGAGTTTGTGCTACACCCTTTTGGGTATAGTATTTGTATTTTGTTACCTAGTAATTTGTTTCCATGTTCTGTTTATTTACTATATATGTCATTTATATCTTTTTTCCTGATTTTTATTAAATATTATTAATAAATATTAATACAGAACTACATAGTTAAAAATATATCTTAAATTTATGTAATTTTACATAGATTTTAACAGTAAAATATCAACATTTTGTAATTTCAGTGTTATAATTTACGTAATATTACATTTTTTATGAAAAATTACATTCACAGAACATGTAAAATTACATTTATTTTTATAGTGCACAACCTAAAGCCGTTGTATTATAATATAATAAGTTCTGAAACAATTTTTACTATGTTAAAAGAAAAACAATAATTTTCAGGTGTCTTTCTTGTTTTTACCACCAGCGTATACATTTAAAATTTTGTCAGATCCAAAAAATTTCGCTTACAATACTTCCGATTTAGCGGTTATATTAATTGGAGGCGTTCCATTTGGAACAGAGCAAACGAAACGTATTAAGGAATTATTTCCAAAAACTCTTATCACAAATTCATACGGAATTACGGAAACTACCGGTGTAGTTTCAGCTTTTAACTGTTATTCCGAAAAATATTTACTTGAAACAAAAATTGGATCGTGTGGGAATATCGCGCTTGGAATTACATGCAAAGTAAAGTAAAACGATAAAATAAATCTAAATAATTTGAATGTTTTTTCTTAATTTTTTCTCATAAGTTACTAATAGGTTGTAGATATCGAAACAAATAAAATTTGCCGAGCAAATGAACGGGGTGAACTACTACTGAAAACCAAATCACTATTTACTAGTTATTATAAAAATCCTGAAGGAACGAAAAATACTTTTGACGAAGATGGATATTTCCGTACTGGAGATGTGGTTTATTATGATGAAGATTATTGTTTGTATGTTGTAGATCGCATTAAAGATTTAATGAAATACCAGTCTTGGCAAGTTAGTACAATTTATTCAACTGTAGTGAATATAATTTTCTTATATATTTTTCTTCCAATTGCAAGTAAGAAAGAGGTTACTAGCGGACACTTATATAAAAATTTATTTCGATTTCAATTCTAGATCGCGCCAACCGAATTAGAAAGTGTTTTGAAGAAGCATCCATTCGTAAAAGAAGCAATAGTTATCGGTGTACCAGATGAACAAGATGCCGATCATCCAGCAGCCATTATTGAACTAAAAACTGGTGTTAGTGTCACTGAAAACGATATACATGAATTTTACAACAGTAAGTATCTACAATTGAATCGGAAATTTCAGAAAAGACTTATCTCTGGAAAACATAGTTTTGAAGGAGATGCAAAAACTGTATTTACTCGCTCTAAGACGGGTCAGTTTTAATCAGGGCTTCGAAACGTTATATTTTTCGTTCCGGTTCAATTAAAAATATATATATCGGTTCGGTTCCGGCAAAAAATACCCGTTTTTTTTTTCGGTTTTTGCTTCAGTTTCGAGCGACTAATTTTTAAATTTTTTTTAATGTTTTTATTTGTATTAAAAACTTATTTTCTACCATAATTTAGAACATTGTATTCCTATTTTTATAATAAATAATAATAAACTTTTATAATAAATTGATACAAAAATATAATATGAATAATAATAATTATCAATTAATTAAAGATGTAATAATTAGAAGTATATATATATAATATATGATAATAATATAATATATTATTCGAAACTTATATAATTCGTATGTATGTTTTAATTATATAATAATAAGATAACATAATGTTAACGTAACAAATTCTTGTATACAGGATTTTTATTTATTTATAATTCGAAAAAAATGAAAATTAGCTCTAATTATTAAAATATTTTCCAATGTATATTCATTTAAACTATTTAAAGATTATTAAAAGCAAAGTTATTATCAAAAAATGCACTTTCCACATAAAACAAAAAAATGTTTTAACATGTATTAAACCGAAATAAACCGATATTTTTTTTTTCGGTTCAGTTTCAGTTTTCATTCCAGCAAAAATAACATTTTTTTTTTCGATTTTCGATTCAGTTTCGGTTCGAAACCCTGGTTTTAACTCAGCTTTAATATACAGTATTAACTACGCAATTCAATCATTTAAGTTACCACACATTTTTTATCTGAAAGCTATAAATAACTGTGGCCAACCTTTTAAGAAAATTTGGAAAATTTCAATCAAATTTACTTTTTTTTAATGTTCACAAGAATACAAGGAAAGCTAGTTTTACAGGATGCACTTGAAGTAGGGGAATAAAACAATAAATGCAAACATATAACTTATAAATGATTATATTTAATTTTAATTTGGCTTGCACATATTCCCTATATATATATATATAAAAGTATATATTTAGTTAATTATTGTACTTTCCTAAAGTTATTTTGCTTTATTTAATAAATAATTAAAATATTAATTTATTTAATAACAAATTTAGAATTATTACAATATTCAGTTATAAAAAATTATGGGCAAAACATTGTGACTTTTTTTTGTATCTTGATTAAAGTTAAAAATGTATTTTCAGAACAAGTTGACGATCGAAAGAAATTAAGAGGAGGTATCAAACTTGTGCAGAATATTCCAAAAACAACGTCAGGAAAATACAGCCGTCGTAGTATTAAAGACAAATTCTTAAAAAATGATTTATAGAATTCTGTATTATATAAATTGTGTGTAAAAATTATAAAAATATATATACTAGCCAATTTATTAGTTCCATGGTAAACTTTGACCAATGGAAACAAATTTAATTTTAAGAATAAAATGTTATATAAACATAGGTTCGATTCGTCTTGCTAAAGAAGTGATAAGCCTTAATTAATTAAAAATTATAAGACAATTTCCCACAATCTTATTTCTAATAGGTGTAGGTTTAATACATAGTACTAACAAATATGCATTATATAATAATTAATATATCATTTTATACTTAAAGTAACTTTTAATAATATAGTTAATAACAATAATTGATTATTATATTATTATGTACAAGGATATTGTTATTATTATTATTATAATTACATATTACAAATTTAAAATCTCTCCTATATAGGACAAATTAAAATTTCGCCTCGTTTTAAGAGCTTTCTCGCATTTATAAGGTCACTCCAGTGTATAAGAACGAATATGGTCTTTTAACTTCCACTTCTAGTAAAAGTTTTCTCACATGTTTTGCATTGGTAAGGTACTTCTGTGTATGGGAACTTCTGTGTAGGTATGTATGATTACATAGTTTGCATTTGTAGTGTCTCCTTATTTGCATGACAACGAATGTGTCTAGTTAAGCTTTCACTCCTAGTAAAAGTTGTCTCACATATTTGGCATTTAAAAGGCCTAAAATTTGTATGAGTTTGACTATGTGTTTTCAAATGTCCACTTTGAGCAAAAGTTTTCTCACACAATTCGCACTTATATGGTTTCTCCTGTGTATGGGAACGTGTATGTATTAATAGATGTTGGCTTCTTGTAAAAGCCTTTTCACATATTTCGCATTTATAAGGTTTGATATTTGAATGAGTTTTAATATGTGATTTTAGATTTCCACTTTCAGTGAACGCTTTTCCGCATATGTTGCATTTAAACGGTTTTTCATTTCTATGAATACGAATATGTGTTGTTAAGTGTCCACTTTGGGTAAAAGCTTTCTCACACATTTGACATTTATAAGGCTTTTCCTTTGTATGAGTATTAATATGGGCTGTTAAGTTTGATCGCAGAATAAATGCTTTCTCGCACATTGTACATTTATAAGGTCTCTCAGTTACATGCGTTCGCATATGGATTTTTAAGTAACCTCGTTGAGTGAAATATTTCTCGCAATAATCACATTTATGTTTTTTCTTTGTTTGTGTCTGTTCATTTAAATATATTATATTATTAGCATTTCGATTCATATTTACACCAACAACTTGATGAGTTTTTGAATCGGTTTTAGTCTCACGATCAGAATTATCTTCCTTTATTATTAGTTCTGAATGTAAATTTAAATATTTTGATTCCGGACTTTTTTCGACTACTAAATCTAGTCTATTATTGGCTTCTTCATTCATAGTTTCTTTTTTAATATAAACATGTTCAAAATTCGTATGAGTTTCTGATTCTAGAATATTTGTATCATTTGTCACACCTAGTTGAACGGGTTCTTCATCAAGAATTTCTTCTTTAATATAAACGGCTTCAAAATTTGTATTAATTTCTTCTTTATCTGAACAGTTACTTGTATCAACTTTTACGATTTTGTTTTTAACTTCATTTTCGATAGCATTAGTATTTTGTAAGTGTTGTTTTGCATACTGCTTGAAAATTTCTTGAGTTTTGAAACATTTTTCTCTGAATTTGTACGTTTCATTCAAACGAACCGAACAAACTGAGCAAATTGAATCCGATAACTCCTCATTACATTTCATCTGTAAATTTAATTTGATAATAAATTGTTACTTAAGTAAATTTAATTAATTTTAAAACTACATTATAAAATAATAATTACTACTTTATTAAAATTATTCTAAAAATTTAGTAATGAAAGAAAAAAACCATAATTTCAAAATTTTCCTGAATTTAATCAAATCCAATACATTTTTGTTTAAAATTTTTTAATCTAATTATTTGGTATTTTGTTACCTAGTTACTTGTTTCTATATTTTGTTTGTTTATTATTTATGTCATTTGTATATTTTTCCTGATGATGACACACGTAGAGTATATCAAAACGTTGAATTTAAATTGGAAATAATACAGAAATAAAATCTAAACCTTTTTAATTTTAGTTTTGTTTGTTTAATGGCTAAATTACAGCTAAGTTGTCAGCCAACATCAATTAATTGTTTTTTTTAGCAAAACCATACATACATATACAATCACGCTATATACCCAAAAGGATATGACACAAACTTTTTCCACTATCAGTTTCCTCCAAACATCCCTATCCAGACAAGCAACTTTAGCTTCATCTACATTCATAATATTCCTCTCATACATGCTCTTCTATTCCTACCACTTGGAAAAAAAATGCTATAGTTATAGAATTCTAGCCATCGGCTGTCTCTAAAGTGGTTTAAAACTAACTATAAACTGTGGTTTTCTTAGTTAAAATTTTAATAAATTACTTACTATGGTTTCCAATTTATACGATATTAATATATTATCCGAATCCATACTGTTTAGAGTTAATGATATATCTTTATTACTAGCACATAAACGGCAAAGTTGTTCATTTAATTGGCGTTTTTTTAATATGATCTGCGTATCGAAACATTGTTTTATAAATGTATAAGCATGATTTAATTGAACGGCGCAAATTGTACATATACCATTCGGTAGTGTGATATTGCAATACACCTAAAACAAAAATCAACAAAATTAAAAATAAAGTACGCCATCTGATATGTTTTAAAAGCAGGGCTGTGGAGCCGGAATCGGAGTCGTAAGTCATGGAGTCATTTTTGTCATTAGTAGAAAGTCGGAGTCAGAGTCGGAGTCGTTTAAGTAGGCCCTCTCCGGTAATTAGTTTTTTTTTTGCAGCATAATATGCCTACACTCATTACTGAGTAAACTAAATATACACAGCAGATCGATCAAATCATTCGCTTCCCCTTGACTTGTCAAGTAGAAAGTTGAATTTATAATCATATATTTTTGTATTGAACCGGAGTCAGAGTTGGAGATTGGAGTCGTTGTTTGAGTCGGAGGCGGAGCCGGAGTCGTAGCTGGATTTAATCAGAAACTGGAGTCGGAGCCGGAGTCGCTAAATTTTGAATCGATTCCACACCCCTGATTAAAAGTCAAATAAAATAAGCTAGTTCTTACAATTCCTGGAACAATTGCTTCCAACTTGTCTATAAAACATTGGCCATCGAAATCTAGGTTATATATGGTGAATATTACATTTTTATCGCTAGCACATAATCGACAAAGTTGCATTGAACTATTCATGTTTCAAATATGATCTACTGAAATAGCTTCTTGTAATAGTAAATACAAAAACTATTGTTTTAGAGAGCTTATGACGTTGTCAAGGTTGACAATACACTTGTACAAAAGGTACGTTCGATTTATACTCAAGAGATATGTACATACTAATTTAAATAAATAACATTAATTTCAAATATATTTAAAAACAAATATTTTACATAAAATTACATTATATTTTTATTGTTATATATTTATATAATAAATGCGTAATTTTAAATATTTCTATAAAAACTTGTAAAATTAAAAAAAAACCTATTTCAATTAGTCAAATAGTTATTGATTATTTCATAATCAATATTACCAATATTATTATTATGATGATATTATATTATATATAATTTAAAGTAATTTTTTAATAATATTTAATTAAGTATTTAAATTTAGTTGAGTGATTATATTTACTGTGAAGAGATGAAGAAAAAGAAGAATAAATGATGATAAATGAATATTTATTGAATATTTTTAGTAATTTTATTTTATGATAATTAAACAATACATAATATAATTAATTATAAAATTAAAATTAACAATCGATAACGTACGTTTTCATCAGGAAAAAAAGATACAAATAACATTTACAGTAAATAAACAAAATATAGAAACAAGCTACTGTAAAAATCATTTGTATCATTTTTTCCTGATGAAAATGTACATTGAGACGTCGATTTTTAATAAATATTAATACAGAACTACAATCTAAAGCCGTTTTATTTTAATATAATTATTAATATTAATTAATATATAATTTACTGTAAATGTGATTTGTATCTTTTTTTCTGATGAAGATGTACACAGAGTATATCGATTGTTAATAAATATTAATACAGAACTAAAATTTAAAGCCGTTTTATTTTAATATAATGAATTACAAAAGATTTTTTTTATTATTTTAGTTGTATTATCAACCAATCAATATTATTTAATTATTGTTGTTTACAAACTTACAGAAAATAATTTTTACATCGTATTTTAATTTCATATTAAATATATTTTCCGTACATAATTTCTTATTTCGAACGCTTAATTTGTATTCAATTTTTAAATTGTTCCGTGAAACAAAATGAACCGAGTGGTTGGTGAAAGATTGACAAATTTGTAACAGTATTTAAAGCGAAAGAATTAAAACAATTTGTGTTAGTTAATAAAATTATTAAAAATTGTTATTTTAGCAACTATTGTACAAAATTATGAGTGGAAAATATTACGTATTTCACATTTGAAATGTCTTTTTTTTTGGTTGAACACAAACATGTATTTTTAAATCTGCATCATTAGTGAAGGTTTCATCGCATACTTTACACTTATAAATTACTTCATTTGCATGTGATCGAATATGATGCCGTTTTAAACTAGCCTTAAGATAATAAGCTGTTCCACATATTTCACATACATACTGTTTCTGCTTTTTATGCATGTCCATATGTGTATTTAAACTAATTTTTTTTGCAAAAGCTTTTTCACATAATTCGCACTTATAAGGTTTTTCATGTATAGCATTATGTTGTCTCAAAACTTGATAGCTATTGAAAGCTTTATTGCATTTATCGCATTTGAATCGTCTTTCGTTTGCATGTGCAGAAATATGCAATTTTAATTCATGTCTCTGACAAAAAGCTTTCTCACATATTTCACACTTATAAGGTTTTTCATTGGTATGTATACGATTATGTAGATTTAAATTAGCTTGGCTTCGAAAGAATTTCTGACATAGTTCACACTTGAATAGTCTTTCATTTGTGTGACCACGAAGATGCGTTTTTAAGCCTCCACTATGAATGAAAGCTTTCTCACATATTTTACACTTGTATCTTTTTTCAGCGGACCTTTTCTTAGCTGTATGTGAACGAATACGCACTTTTAAATCAGAATTTTGAGGTTTTACTTTTGCGTGTGTACGATTATGTCTATATAAATATTCTTTTCTAGTGAATGCCTTATCGCATATTTCGCACTTAAATCGTCTTTCATTTGTATGTGAACAAATATGAATGTTTAACAAACTCCTACGATAAAAAGCTTTATCACATACTGGGCAAATATGCCGTTTCTCCAGTACAGGAATGGTTGGTTTACTAGTTTCTTCATGAATGTTTCGATTATGTTTTTGTAAATCCTCATTACGAAAATAAGCTTTCTCACATATTTGACATTTATAAGGTTTTTCATTTGTGTGACTACGGTTATGAATATATAAATAATATCGACTAGTAAAAGCCTTATCGCATTTTTGACATTTGAACCGTTTTTCATTTGTATGTGAACAAATATGCATTTCTAAATCATGCTTCCGAGAATAAATTTTACCACATATTTCGCAAATAAATTGTTTCACCCCTGTATGTACAGGGCTGTTTGCATTTAAATTTGATTTACTCGCAGAAGCGTATTCACATTTATCAGTTTCTTCATGCAGGTGTGTAAGATTATGTTCCTGTAGATGCGCTTGACAAGTATAAGCTTTTTCGCACATGTCACACTTAAAGGATTTTCCATGCGTGTGTGTACGTTTATGGATATTTAAATGATGTTGGTTATTGAAAGCCTTATCGCATTGATCACACTTAAACCGTCTTTCATTTCTATGTGAACTAATATGTATGGATAAATTATGCTTCCGCCAATAAGCTTTACCACATATTTCGCAAATAAAACGTTTCACCTTTGCAATTGCGGGATTTGATGTACTCGCCGAAGCGTTTTCTTCATGTATGTTGCGATTATGTTTCCGTAAATCCTCCTCACGAAAATAAGCTTTCCCGCATATTTCACATTTATAAAGTTTTTCATTGAAATGTGAACGCATATGTAATTTTAAAGTAAATTTCCTCCGGTAAGCTTTTTCACATATTTCACACTTAAAAGATTTTCCATGCGTGTGTGTACGTTTATGAATATTTAAATGATGTTGGTTAATGAAAGCCTTATCGCATTGATCACACTTGAACCGTCTTTCATTTCCATGTGAACAAATATGTAAGGATAAATTATGCTTCCGAAAATAAGCTTTACCACATATTTCGCAAATAAAACGTTTCACCTTTGTAGTTACGGGATTTGATGTACTCGCAGAAGCGTTTTCTTCATGTATGTTGCGATTATGTTTCCGTAAATCCTCCATACAAGAATAAGCTTTCCCGCATATTTCACACTTATAAAGTTTTTCATTGAAATGTGAACG
The DNA here is from genome assembly GCA_963966155.1 of Clivina fossor. Classification (NCBI taxonomy): domain Eukaryota; kingdom Metazoa; phylum Arthropoda; class Insecta; order Coleoptera; family Carabidae; genus Clivina; species Clivina fossor. Next base: position 120,011 of record CAWYQG010000235.1, read on the forward strand.
CATATGTACTTTTAAGGTAAATTTCCTCCGATAAGCTTTAGGACATATTTCACACCTGAACAGTTTTTCATCTGTGTGAATACGAGCATGTATTTTTAAATCTATACTTTTAGTGAAAGTTATGGCACATATTGTACATTTATATAATGTTTCATTTTGTAGTAAATTTGAATTACTACTACAATCTTCATTAACTTCAGAATTTTCTTGGTAATCCTCATCAGTTATTTCACTCTTATTTTTTTTATCTAGTTCATTTTTAAAATTAGTGTAACAATTTTTAGTATCTAATTCCAAATTTTCTTCCGTTTTAATAAATGTATCATTTTCCAAATCAAATTCACTTACTTCCAGACTATCATCATTACTATGTGCTACATCTACGAAACTAAATATATTTTCAATTTTAATATTTAGTTTTTCGAAATTTTCTGCGGTTTTACAATTTAATTGATCAACTTTATCAATAGATACATTATTTTCATTGTTTTCTTCTATTTTATCTTCCGTTATCTCTCTTTCGATATTAAATTTGTTTAATTGTTCTTCATCTGGAATATCTTTTTCGTTTTCGTTTTGCACATGTACGTTACCAAAATGTATTTCAGTTTCTTCAATTTTTTTGATGATTTCTTCACTTTCTTTTAGAACTTTTCTAGTTTGTAGTTTTTCTAAATATTGTTTGAAAATTTCTTGAGATTTTAAACAGTTTGTTATAAATTTGTAGGCTTCATTCAAATGAGTGATGCAGTTTAAGCAAATGTTATTAGGTAAATCACTATTAATTTCAATCTAAAAAAAAATTAATTCAAAATGAAATGGTAAAACTTTATAGTCACTAAATGTATTTATTTCAAACTTTACAGACTGTTAAAATAAAACAGCTTTAGGCTATAGTTTTGTATTAATATTTATTAATAGCACATTTTATGAATATAAATCACAAAATGTTAGTGCGGAAATGATATTTATAATATAAAACTGATTTTGAAAATTCGTTTTTAACATGTTGAATGTTGAAAAATTGTTACCATATTTACATAACTACTAGCAGATACTGTTATATTTAATTTTTTACGTTAAAAACAAATAAAAATTCCTCATGTGGCTTAATTTTTTTTAAACATAATCAAATTAAACTCTTTACCTAATCTATACTACAACGAGCGCCACTTATACGTGTTACTTACAATCAATTCATCTTATGTAAAAAACGAGTTTTCAAAATAAGTTTTGCCATTGTAAATATCTTTTCCGCACTAAAATTTTGCGATTTATATTCATAAAATGTGCAAAGTAACAAGTATGTAAAGTTTCAAAAGAGGGCAAAACCACTTCTTCAAATTTTGCACAGCAGATTTTATAAATTTCACGTATGATTGTTCTACGGATTTTATACGAAATTTTCAGGATTTTTAGAATTTTACCAGTAATTTTTAAGAATATTTTTAATAGATGTTACCATGATTTTACGGATTTTACCATAATTTTACTACGATTTTAAGGGATTTTAATAATTTGTACACCAGATTTTACAAGTGGTTTCCCCCTCGGTTTCAAGTAAATACATTTGGTGACTGTACAGTAAAGTTTAGCCAATAAAAATATCAACAATTCCAAAGTAAAATACAACAATTAAAGTAATTATACTTACAATTCCTTGAGAAAATACATTTAATTTGTCTAGGAAAGTTACATTATCCGAATCTAAATCCATTAATGTTGAATATACATTGCTGTGCTTAGCACATAAGCGACAAAGTTGCTTGAAAAAACACATCCTTTTTTTTGGTTTTCTGTAGCAACTTATATCTAATTAATACTTTAATAAATAAGAACTGAAATATATATAACACTTTGTAATCGTGTAAATGTGGTTAGATTTCTAGACACCATAATCAACCAAATAAATATTGTATACAACATTCAATTCATCAACTGTAATACAGTTATATACAGTTACAGTAATACAAAAATATTATAATACAGTTACTGTATTATAATATTTTTATTATTTAATAAGATTTTTGTATAGAATTAATTATGAATTATTATTATATTATAAACATTACATTAATAATACTTTTAAATTTAATAAATTAGTATTTGAAGTGCGTGAAGACGGTTCTTTACTATATGATATTTATCTGGTTGACTGTTTGAATCTGGTTTGAATCATCAAGCTATCAATTCAAATATATGTACTGTATTATAAATTAAATAAAGTTAAAAAAACTGTAAAATATTTTAAAATTTATACTATTAACTGTTCTGCTGTAGAATATCATAATGTATTATTTCAACATCTGAGACGCAAAACTGTATCCTAACCTCTAAACTATTATATGTGTAATCAGTGTATAACAAGCAAATACTACTAAATTTGTGCAAAATAAATTCGGAAAACGTAAATTTATTATGAATTCGGGTATTTTTATGCAACTTTGTCGCTTATGCGCTGCTTCCAAAGATGCATCATCAACTTTAACCTATTTGGATTCGGATAATTGTACATATTTAGAAAAATTGAATACGGTTGCACCAGGCATTATAAATGTAAGTAATTTAAGTTTCAGTATTTTCAATGTATTATTAATTAAAATATACTTTTTCAGCTTACAGCTGATAGTGAATTACCAAATAAAATATGTACATCGTGTATAGTTCAGTTAAACGAGGCTTATCACTTTATAAACAAGTGTTTTAAATCGCATAAAGTTTTGAAACGATATTTACAACAATTGACAAGTAAAAAATGCGTAAAAGCATCAGGGAAGAATACCAAATACAATAGTAATTCGAAAGAAACACAATTTGTGACTGATAAATCATTTGAATTCATTACGGTGGAACAGACGGTTTTAGAAGAACTCTTAGAAAAAGTTAATACCGATAATAAAACAGTTAAGGAAGTGAATATTGAATGTGATCCGTTATTGGAAGACAGAATCAAATGTGTTTATCCCAAAGCTAATGATAACAATACGGAACAATCGGAAATGTATCTCAATATTAAACCAGGAAGTTTTGATGACTCAACGTCTTCGGAAAGAACGCAAATTGGTAAAGAATCTGTAAATAACACATTGTGTTTACAGCAAGTTTCAAAATATAAAAATGAAAGGTCGCACAAATATAAGAAGATCAAATTTTACAAATGTAAAATCTGCAATAAAGTTTGTACCCAACAGGAAGATTTTCAAACGCATATGTTTACGCATAACAAGAAAATCATTTACAATTGTACGATATGCGATAAGTTATTTTTCCAAAAAGGAAATTTACTGCATCATACACGCTTGCATACAAACGATAGATTTATTTGTAAAGTGTGTAATAAGTCCTTTATCCGTGTTTATCAGTTTGAGAAACATATGAATACTCACGCGAATGAAAAATAGGTTTAATTGTTAAAAAGAATTGTTATAGCTAATGTGACAAAATGTTTCATGTTTGGGAAACAGGAAAAAAATTTAAAAAAAGTTCAGCAAGTTCCTGAGAATTTTTATTATTCTTTTTTAGTTTATTTAATTGTGTATCATTAAATCCAGGGTGTCTAGCGGGCGGGAATTTAACAATGTACGGGAAATATTTTTGGTACGAGAAATTATAATCAAACGGAAAAAAATCGACAAATATATATTTTATTAGATTTTCGGATTTTTCGATTTAAGTACATTCATATAGATTTAGTTTAACCGACATAGCATCGGTATCAACCTAACAAAGCCAACATGGTGTCAATATAGTAACGTAGTTCCGGAATCATAATGAACAGGTAGAACTTGTTCCTTCATGGAGCAGGCAAATTTAGATTTTGAAGTGTTTCTTTACCATTCAAAGCATTCGATTTAACTGTAAAATGCCTGACGATAAAGTAGCATTTTCTAGGATATTTATACAAAATTTTTATAATGGTTTCTAACCGAATTAATTTACAAAATATAAGATTATATACTTTAATAATTTGTTAATCAAAGTTAACACATAAGTTAATACATAAGATTACAAATATAATGTAATGTAATTTTATCTGGCATAAAAATGTACCATTGGGCGTTCTAGAGTAAAAAAAACTTTTAAATTATTTCTTTAAATTAATGTACGGGAATTTATTGAAAATGTACGGGAATTTTGTTTAGAAAACCGGCTAGACACCCAGAAATCGTTTGGGATTAATATTTTTAACTGTTTATTAATATAAAAACTGTACTTCTGATAATTTATAAAATATATAAAATCAGTTTTTATTTTATAACAATATAATAGTTTCAATTTTAACATACAAAAATTACGATTATTGTAAGATCTTTCAAAGTTTCTAGAAAACCGATATAGTTTTTCTGTTGAAATGATCTAAAATCTTCTAAAACAATTTTATAATAATTTATAGTTCATTTGCACATTATTATTTGTTTATTTTGTATTAATAAAAATAAAGTTACAAAAATTACGATTATTGTAAGTTTTTTCAAAGTTTCTAGAAAGCCGATATATTACAGTTTTTCTGTTGAAATAAGCAAAGAAAATTCTAAAGCAACTTTATTATAATTTATAGTTCATTTGTACATTATTATTTGTTTAATTTTGTATTAATAAAAATAAAGTTACAAAAATCATGGTTTTAGTTTTTAATTCTAGATGGCACTGAGGGTACTATTCTTATTCTCTCTGGATGTGTCAAAAGAAATCTCAAGTTGTAACTTTTAACGTGAATATGTTTAAATTTGTGTTTACATGTTTTCTGTTGTTAGCATGAATAATTTAACAACATTTAAATAGAAAATTGTGGATTATCATTTATCAAATATTGCAATAACAAAACTATATTTACGCTATTATGGTGTGTGAAAACGATTTTGTAGGTGTTACATTTTATGGTTATGTTTACAAATCGCGTTATCGTTTTTAAGCAATCAATGAATTTATTTATATCTTGCTGAGTTGAATAATATCTCGAATAGTATTATATGTGAAAGTGATGTTACTCAGTACAATAGCTGATAATAACATGAAATCTTTGGGTGAGTAAAAAATTTATTGTCACATACATTAATAAACAAAAACACAATAATTTGTTTTTGTATCAGTTTTGCTTGATGTTTGTAAATAAAGTTTTCTCGTTTTTTTTTTTTTGAAATGTATAAAAAAAATCAGTCTCAATACTAATTTGCCAATTTTTTAATAATTCTATTTATATTTTACTTAACATGCATTATATAAATTAAAAATTAAATATACTAAAACAATAATTATATTATTACTTGCATGATATTTTTAAAAGATATAATGGCCCGTATTCTCACCTCATTTATAAAAGTGATTTTTGCCAAAAGTACTTTTGACGTTTACTTAAAATTATTTATTAAGCAATTTATAATAGTTTATATAAATTTTATAATACCAAATATAATAAAAATTATCACAAATAAAAAAACTATTTACAATTGATGAAAAACAGAAGCAAAAAGTTATTTTGAAGTTAATGATAAAAGCACTTTTTCACGAAAAAGTGAGGTGAGAATACGAGCCTAAGATTTTACGGTAATCATAATTGGTGTTCACTGTTGAGCAAATAACGATCATAATTTATAATATTTTTATTTCCTATTAAACTGATATTTTAAGTATAACAATAAATGAATTCTAGTGAAAATATAAACAAATTGTAAATGTCGTTTTTATGAGTTACAAATTCCCATGTCGATTTTAACATGTATATGTATTTTATATTATTATATTGTTAGTAACTGAATGAAGTTTTTTGTTCCGGCAAAAATAACTGTTTTTTTTTTTCGTTTTCGGTTCAGTTCCATGTGATTAATTTTTAAATATTTTTTATTTGTATTTTCTACCATAATTTAGAACATTTTTGTATTCCTGCTTTTGTAATAAGCATACTACATAAATTGATACAATTATATAATATGAATAATAATAATAATTAATTAATTAAAGATGTAATAATTAGAAGTATATAATATATGATAACAATATAATTTATTATTCGAAACTTACATAATTCTTATGCATGTTTTAATTATATTATAATAAGATAACATATGTTAACGTAAGAAATTCTTGTATACAAGATTTATATTTTTGTATAATTAGAAAAAATGAAAATTACCTCTAATTATTAAAATATTTTCCAATGTATATTCATTTAAACTATTTAAAGATTATTAAAAGCAAAGTTATTATCAAAAAATACACCTTTCTCAAAGTGATCCCTAGTTTCATTTTCAATTTCAATAACTGAGTATTCATCCACAAAAAACAAAAAATGTTTTAACATGTATTCAATCGATAACGGTTTTTTTTTTAAATTTTCGGTTCAGTTCCGGTTCGAAACCTCTGAAATAAACACGATTTGATCTTGCAGAGAATAGAACATGTTCTAATTTATGCAAGAGCATAAATTACATTCATACAATCTTGCTGCAATAAGTTGCAGGCATTATAGGACTCAGTTGATCATAAAGAAAAAACAACAGTGCTTGTATTTGATCGTTTTATTGAAATGAAATTTTAAATTAAATCATATCTCACTAGCAGTCTATGGTTAAACATCAACAGAACCATACTTTACGTATACAAATTAAAACAATTGAAGAATCTATGTAACATACAATATTTATATAATGATCACATTTAAGATAGATATCACAAACTGCATAACTAAATCCCTTATTCAACAACTTAATTCAATCAATTCAGGCACAATAACGACTTTCTTCATATTTATTGAAATATGGCAATGAACGTTTTGTACAGAGATATTGCAATACCACTTTTACCATTGTTGAAATAAAGTTCTGTTTACAAGTTTGTAAATATTGAAGTATTTTTAGTTTTAATTACAAAAAAAAAAAACATATATAACTAAATACGACTATTGCATGTTCCCCATCTTAATATAACAAGATTTAATAAATAGATTTTTTTATATCCATCTCAGGGTGAGTGAAAAATTTTGTAAAAATATATATTTTTATAGTTATCATGTACTTATTCAAAAGTTATTTATTATTTATATAATAAACATAATTGCATCATATTGCAATTTATCGGAAGAACACGCAGTTTTAGTTTTAATATAATTGTTTGTTTGTTTTTTTTTATCAATAACAACAGAAAGCAATATTATACTTAATACGAAGTTTAATTTTTCACCATTTAAATATACTGTCACTTGAAAAACAACAAAAATGACTTTTTTTATATACGTTCATATAATAAAATAATTATAATATATTAAAATAGATCACAGAATTCATTTATATATTACAAATTATGTAAGGGACACATTTAATTACAAGATGATAATGGTATTTATAGATTCCGTAGACGCAGTAGTTGTCGCTGTTGTAGCTTGGTCGCAGGAAGTTGAGTAATTTTCAGTTAAGGGCTGGGTGATATTGGAATTTCAATATCGATATTTGATATTTAAAAAATATTGATATATCGATATATAATGATACAATTTAAATATTTATATATTCAATGAAAAATTTAACATATATCAATGAAGAAGTAAAATAAATTAAAATTGAAATATATATATATATATATATATATATATAATATATATATATATTAGTATTATATTAGGTTAAAGTATTTTGTTTTTGCTTATATCGCCATTAATTTATTATGCTGTACTAATTGATTACTAATAATGAACTAATTAATATTAATTAGTTCATCAAAATAAATTAATGGCGATTTAAGCAAAAACAAAATATTGTAATAAATATGAGAGGAATTATGAATGTGGATGAAGCGAAAGGTGCTTGTTTGGATAGGAATGTTTGGAGGTGACTGATTTCGGGATGATGAAAAGAGTTTGGGCCACACCCTTTTGGGTGTATGGCGTGATTGTGTATGTATGTAATATTTTTTTTCTAACGACTACTTTTTTTTATATTTGTCTCATCAATATGTGAGAAGAATTTCAAATATTTTTACCTTAAATTAGAATTTCAAATTTGTTAAATTTGTTGTTATCAAAATATCGATATATCGATATTTTTTAGTTTTAATATCCATTATATATCGAAATTTTTTCCCAGCCCTAGCTGCGACTAGCCAATAGGCAACTTGTGTTTGCGAAATTTTACTTTTCTGCATGTTTTTAATATTTTTCATTCAAATGTTTTGATTTCACAGGTAATTATTTTTACCCCAAATCGTAAGTCCAATAAAAATATATAAAAAATAATATAAATTTCTAAAAGTTGCTTCAAATATTTCTTAATACATTATATTATTTTTTTGCTTGCATATGTATTTTATATGTTTTTTTATAACAATAATAAATATACATTACTGGACGTACTTATGTATACGGAATCTATAAAACCAGTTTTAAATAGTCAACAACATATTATTTATTTCGTAGTTTTAATTAAAAAAATTTGGCTGCTTCAAGTTAATTTTACAAAAGTGTTAACTGAAATTAATAATAAATTGTTGCATATACATTTTTTTAAACTAATATTACAAAAAGTTTTAATTTATTATAACCAATATTACAAGTTAATGAAATTATGGCAGTGAAAATTTACTGAAAATGTGTGATTTTCTCTTGTTTTTTTGCCTGTTAAAAAGTTAATACTGAAATCACATTTTGTAAAATTAATTAATTTTGAAATTAGCAAAACGTTAAAAAAACTCCTACAATAATAAATATTTCATTTGATTTTCTTAAATAACCTCAGTTCGAGCAATGTTAAAAGTTTTATCTATAAATATAATTTTGAAAAATGTATGAAATATAATGAAACAGTCGTACATAGAAAAACTAATCTATTTTTATGAATAGATATATAAAATGTTCAATAGGTACCTATCACATTTGTTAGAACTGTATTTGTATTGTTTATAAAAATCTATAAGCTTTAGAATAAAATCTTTAAATAATAACTTTTTTCAACATTACACAATAAACTATCTGTAATTTATATACAATCAAAAAAATATCTTAAAAATCCTAAATATACATTTAACCAAAATTTGAGATGTTAATTTAGCATTAAGTAAAAATTATATAATACACAGATACATAAAAAACAATTTATATTGTCAAATAACATAGATTTTACTTTTATGATAATGACATTTGCAATACACACAAAATAGAATATAGATAAATGTTATAAGTGCATTGAAAAAGTAATAATTATTAAAATAAAACAGCTTTCAGTTACAGTTCTGTATTAATTTTCATTTGTAATCGATGTTTTGATGTTCTCAACGTACTTTTTCATCTGGAAAAATTTACAGTAAATAAACAGAACATAGAAACAAGTTACTAAGTAACAAAATAAGCAACTAGATTATTAAAGTTATAAATTTTTAATTAAAGAAATCCAAATTTTATTTAAATCATTGTTTTTGCACTGATTGATTGAATTTAGCTTCCTTTAATTAAAAATTTATAAATTTTATGATCTATTTTGTTACCTAGTAACTTGTTTCTATGTTCTGTTTATTTACTGTAAATATCATTTGTATCTTTTTTCCTGTTGATGACGTACGTTGATTATTAATACAGAACTATAACCTAAAGCAGTTTTATTTTAATATAATGAGTTCTGAATAGAATTTTTTACTAAGTTAATAATAATTATTTGTTATAGTTAATAAATAATACGTAAAATTAAATTTGGCACATGCATAAAGAAAACAATAAACATTTAATATACTCAATAAAAAATTATTAAATTGTTTTTTTAAACAAATTATAACATTTTCTATATCATACTTTGGAATTCTGCCAGAGCAAGAATAATTAAATCTGTTAAAAATGCGAATTTTTTAAATAAATAATAATAAACGCTCTCTTTTCAATATGAAAAGAATTGTAATAAACACAGCACAAAATTTTGTGCTGTGTTTATTACAGTAATTTAAATTACATCTTGAATTTAGTGAAAACAAATTTTAAAAAAATATCAACTAATTTGTACCGTTTTTATGTATTTC
>CAWYQG010000235.1:135000-168980 GCA_963966155.1 Clivina fossor
GTTAAATCAACGAATATTCGTGTAGAATTCTTAAAATCGCTTTCAAAATCACTTAAAATCATGTTAAATCTCTCCTACAAACCCACTTAAAATCATGTTAAATCAACGAATATTCGTGTAGAATTCTTAAAATCGCTTTCAAAATCACTTAAAATCATGTTAAATCTCTCCTACAAACCCACTTAAAATCATGTTAAATCAACGAATATTCGTGTAGAATTCTTAAAATCGCTTTCAAAATCACTTAAAATCATGTTAAATCTCTCCTACAAACCCACTTAAAATCATGTTAAATCAACGAATATTCGTGTAGAATTCTTAAAATCGCTTTCAAAATCACTTAAAATCATGTTAAATCTCTCCTATAAACCCGCTTAAAATCATGTTAAATCAACGAAAACTCGCGTACAACAACCTGCAGCCATACCACCCCCACTCTTATCAAGGTTATGACTGTTTTATACAAGATTTTATACAAGGTTAAGACTGTTTTATACAAGGTTATGACTGTTTTTTTACAAGGTTGTTACCGTTTTATACAAGGTTGTGACTGTTTTTTTACAAGGTTAAGACTGTATTATACAAGGTTATAACTGTTTTTTTTTTACAAGGTTTATACAAGGTCATGACTGTTTTATACATGGTTTATACAAGGTTATAACTGATTTATACAAGGTTATGACTGTTTAATATTAAGACTGTTTTATACAAGGTTGTGACTGTTTTATACAAGTATATGTATACGTCAGGGGTTGATGATAAGATACAGGAGATGACGCTGGATAGTAAAGTAAGTAGCGAGTAAAAGAGCAGTTTTGGTGTGCCTACGTTGATGTATGGTAGTGAATGTTGTTGGGTTTGGTTGCAAAAGCATAAAAGCGGAAAATGACTGCTGTGCGAAATGAGATATTTACGTATGGGGGGGAGGGGGGGTTTATGTGGTGTAAATTATAGGAGAGATCGGAAAAGTGGTATAGTGTTTGGTACGATGTCTGTAACATTAGCAACAAAAAAAACAAATAGAAATTGTATAGAAATGCTTCTCTATAGCCTTTAGATCAGACGAATCAACCGAACTTAGTTTATAAGGGGGTGTATGGATGTGAGTCGTGATCGCAACTCCTCCTGGACGAGCTTTAACTCGATTATATTGAAATTTTCAGGAAAAATTTGTCTAGTACCCAAGATAGGGTTATGTGGTTTTAGTTTTTTCCAGTGATGACAATTTTCCGAGAAAAAAATTACTAAAACCATTTTATGGCAAACAAACGGTTATAGGTATTCAGACAGGTGGTGGCAAACCAAAAACATTCGATTTATTCGTTCAATACCCCTATACTATATATTTATATGGTAACTAATTATTAGAAAAATTAGCTAATTTATCTACAATTAATAATCTAATAACAATATTTATATATTCAGACAGAATTATAAAAAAAAAATCAAATATTTCATTGTCAGTTAATCATTTTATTGTTTATTATTATTTTGACTTTCAAAGAATTATACCTATATGTTTTTAATTCTAATAAAGATTAATCATATTTTTACTACTTTGACTGCAAGGAAAAAGTAGTATAGCGTTTGGTACGGTGTCTGTAACATTTTCAAAAAAAAAAAAAAATTGTATAGAAATCCTTCATATAGCCTCTAGATGACGAATCTGAACTTAGTTTATGAGGGTGTATGGATGTGCGTCGTCAGCTCGCCGCTCGCTCGCTCGCTCGCTCGCTCGGTCCTCAGACAAAATTTTGTGATCGCAACTCCTCCTAGACGGTTCAACCGATTTTAATGAAATTTTCAGGATAAATTTGTCTAGTGCCCAAGATGGTCATGTGGTTTTGGTTTTTTCCAGTGATGCCAACTTTCCGAGAAAAAAATTACTAAAGTTTTTAAAAATTCATTGTGGCTACATTATTTATCCGATTTTGATCAAATTTTCAGGAAAGATTCCCCTAGTACCCACATACATTACGTAATTTTAATATAATACAGTGTTGCCAACTTTCCGAGAAAAAAATTACTAAAGTTTTTAAAAATTTATTACGGCCATGTTGTTTAACCGATTTTGTTCAAATTTGCACAAAAGATTCTTCTGGTATCCATATAAATTAGATAATTTCAACAAAGTACAGTGTTGCCAACTTTCTGAGAAAAAAATTACTAAAATTTTTAAAAATTTATTGCGGCCATGTTGTTTAACCGATTTTGTTCAAATTTTCACAAAAGATTCTTCTGGTATCCATATAAATTAGATAATTTCAACAAAGTACAGTGTTGCCAACTTTCTGAGAAAAAAATTACTAAAATTTTTAAAAATTTATTACGGCCATGTTGTTTAACCGATTTTGTTCAAATTTTCACAAAAGATTCTTTTGGTATCCATATAAATTAGTTAATTTCAAAAAAGTACTGTGTTGCCAACTTTCTGAGAAAAAAATTACTAAAATTTTTAAAAATTTATTATGACCACTTTATTTAACCGATTTATGTGATAATATCAAAGTAGTCTATATATGGGTTTATCCATATACTTTTAATCTTGTTTTTTCAAATAAATTGTATGTGTGAGATATGAGAAAATCGCATTTTTCAAGGAATTTACATATAATTTACTTGAAAAAAAAAAAAAGATTAATCTTTATAAAATCAAAATAATAATAAACAAAGAAAATATTGACAATTAAATATTTGTTTAATTTTTTTATATGCTACTTCTGTCTGAATATATAAAAATTGTTATTAAATAATTAATTGTAGATAAATTAGCTAATTGTTGTAGAATGATAAAATCGAAGATAGCTGTGATGCGAAAGCAGAGAATGATGAAGATGAAGAAGCAACCGATATGGAAGCGTTTGAACAAAGTGGAATGCTTGATAATGATCAGGTAATTGATTTATATATACATACATACATACATACATAGACAATCACAATGCCATATACCCAATTAAGGGTGTGGCACAAACTCTCTCGACTCAGTCGCCTCCAAACGTTCCTATATCCAGAGACATAAGCAACTTGCGCACACACATCCACATTCATACATGCTCACTTCCATTCCTACTACTTGCAAACTTTCACTGCACGCAAGTCAACCTTTCAATCATACCACTCCAACTACTCATTGTCCATCCACCTGCAAACGTATACCATATCAGAAAATCATTCAAATAAATCATTTCAAACAGCAAACCGTTCATTAGACACATTCGCTCAACATGTCGTCCAAAACCATCTTAACTGACTAACACCAACTTTTGCTACAGCATTTTTTCTGTATTTCACACTCATCATACACTAATCGTATTTCTAATACTTTTAACCATATATATATATATATATATATATATATATATATATATATATATATATAAATTCGCAGGCATCTATCGATATAAAACCTCAACCCCCCACTTTGGGTTCAGATTCGTCCGCCGTAATCGATAGTGAAATAATCCACACGCGCACCTACGACCTGCACATAACCTATGATAAATGCGGTTACGCTGAGAGTCGTCAGCCGTTAAGTGTCGAGGAGATGTGAGTCAGGATCATGCAAAAAAGACGGTTACAATGGAATCCCACCCCCATGTGCCGGGGCCGTTGATGGCTCGTGTGCATCCGTGTCGGTAAGTTAGGGAGTGAGTCAAGGTTAGGAGTGGTTTATACAAGGTTAGGACTGGTTTATACAAGGTTTATACAAGGTTATGAGTGTTTTATACAAGGTCATGACTGTTTTACACAAGGTTATGACTGATTTATATAAGTTTATGACTGTTTTATACAAGGTTATGACTATTTTATACAAGGTTATGACTGTTTTGTACAAGGTTTTATGCAAGGTTATGACTGTTTTATACAAGATTTTATGCAAGGTTATGACTGTTTTTTACAAGATTTTATACAAGGTTATGACTGTTTTATACAAGATTTTATACAAGGTTATGACTGTTTTGTACAAGATTTTATACAAGGTTATGACTGTTTCATACAAGATTTTATACAAGGTTATGACTGTTTTATACAAGATTTTATACAAGGTTATGACTGTTTTATACAAGATTTTATACAAGGTTATGACTGTTTCATACAACGAAATGACTGTTTTATACAAGGTTATGACTATTTTACACAAGGTTATGACTGTTTTTTACAAGGTTATGCCTGTTTTTTTACAAGGTTATGACTGTTTTATACAAGGTTATGACTGTTTTATATAAGGTTATGACTGTTTTATACAAGTTTTTATACAAGGTTATGACTGTTTTATACAAGTTTTTATACAAGGTTATGACTATTTTATACAAGAATTTATACAAGGTTATGACTGTTTTTTTACAAGATTTTATACAAGGTTGTGACTGTTTTTTATACAAGGTTATGACTGTTTTCTACAAGGTTATGACTATTTTTTTTACAAGGTTATGACTATTTTATACAAGGTTATGACTGTTTTTTTTTACGTAATTTTTGTATTTTATGTGTTGGCAGGCATGCAGAAGTAATGAAAAAAATCATTCAAACAGTAACAGAAGGGGGTGGCGAGCTAGGGGTGCATATGTATTTAATCATATTTTTAAAATTCGTTCAATCAGTGATACCAACTATCGAATATGATTACACGCAAAATTTCACTATGTAGATGGCGCTGGCGTAGCACACGCTGCTGAGTACACAAGAGGAAATTACATACAGAGGCTTCAAGACTTTATGTTTTCTATTTATTAATTATACCAATTAAGTTAATTATTTGTTGTTATTATTATTATTATGAATATACAATGTGTCTTAGAAAAAAATGTAGTCAATAATAGTAAAATACATATATATATATATATATATATATATATATATATATATATATATATATATCTCTTTTCTTTTTCTACTGTCATCTAATATACACATTATGTTTATACATTTCTCTCTCTCTCTCTTTTTTTCTCTCTCTTTCTCTCTCTCTCTCTTTTGTTGCCAAGGCAACCAAATGTCATTTTTATTTCTGTTTATCTTACTTTTTCTCTCTCTCTCTTTCTTTTTTCGACTTTCATCTTTATGAATATACAATGTGTCTTAGAAATATCTCTCTCCTAGACCTCATAGTTTTTGAGAAAAAAAAAACAAAAAATCAAAAAAAAAATCTAGCGCCCAAACGGCACATGCTAGCAAATTAAAACTAAAACCAAATTATAGAACTTTTTATTGTCTATTAAAAAGTATTCTAAGTATATTTCTCCGGTCCGAATTTAACTCGAGAAAGTGGTATATCGCAAATTATCAAAACTGCATGTTAAACGCCCATACGAACTTAACGAACGAACACCCGGTATTATATACTAATAAAATATTTTGTTTCAGGCATTGCCATTATCAAATCTTGCAAGAGAAAAGTACAATAAATAATTGAATAATGAATAAATCTAATCCAGACAATTTAATTAAATTTAATTTTAATTAAATTTTAATTTTTATAACGCTAGTGATAAAAATAGCTGGATGAAAGGTTAGTGTATTTTCAAAAAAAGAATTTAAACCAATAAAGTAAATTTAGACTAGAAAATATGTTTATACAGGTTGTTCATGCTAGGGATATTCAAAAATCAACAAATCATATACACGTATTTATATAATTTTTTATTCTGTTAAAGAAATTTTAATGTAGTCATCGTCTAGGACTTAGAAATGATATTTGATTTTACAGCAAATATTTTTTAGTGTCCTGAACTTTATAATAAAATATTATTTCCGTTGTCAAGGCAACAGTGAGTAGTAGGAGTGGGGTATGATTAAGAGTGGCTTGCGTGAGCGGAAGTTTCCAAGTATCAGGAATGAAAGAGCATGTATGCTATCATTTTTAATCTAATAAATTATTATCTCCGTTGTCAAGGCAACAGTGAGTAGTAGGAGTGGGGTATGATTAAGAGTGGCTTGCGTGAGCGGAAGTTTCCAAGTAGTAGGAATAAAAGAGAGCATGTAGAATTATGAATGTGGATGAAGCGAAAGTTGCTTGTTTGCGGATAGGAACAACAATATACAATGTGTCTAATTAGATTAATCAGTTATTTAAATCATGCAAAAAAGGAACTTATCAAGAAGCTATAATAAATAACAAAATTTTTTTTTATATAAAATGACGCACATGTTACAATGTATCGACCTAACTAAACCAAAAAGCTACTGAAGATGGCTGCCCATGTTGGAGCCGAAACGTCTAGTTTTAATTTTTAAAAAATAAATTTACAAATAATAAGGAGGTTATTTGTTATTTATTTTTGTACAACGCGTTCGTGTCACAGTCCTTCAAAAATATACATAAATTTCCAAGAAACCAAAATTAAAGAATATTATAACTTAAGGCTAATTTTTATTTAAGTCATTCTTGCCTTGCAATGATTTTATCTCATTATTTTTTAATTAAACAATCAATGTATATTTTGTAAGTAAAAATAAAATATTAATCTTTTTAAAGATATCTGTTTATTATTTATTATTGTATATTAAGTACTATACACACACCTATTCAACCTCTTTTCATTCAAGCAAAAATCAGTTTCGCAAATCCTATCCAGGTGACTTTTATTTAATCCAAATTCATTATAATGCTGTTCTTATCACTTGAAAATATTTGCATCCGTAAAATACATTATAGTACTTCAACTATTCATCGGACGTATATAAGTATATATATATATATATATATATATATATATATATATATATATATATATATATATATATATATATATATATATGTATATATATATATATATATATATATTTATATAAATTATTTACTATAATTTTAAAATTTTGTTAATAATTTTATTCACAATTTATATCAAATATTTCGTAAACTATTTCTTTATCCCCGTCCAAAAGTGCCAAAGAGCGCTTTTGCGCTTGTCTTCTTATTTCCTATTCTACATTATTTAGTTAGTTATATTATTATAGTAATCGTTGTTTATAATAATAACAAGATTAGAAGTATATGGGTAAACCCATATATAGACTACTTTGACATTTCTCGGAAAGTTGGTAACACTGTATTTTAATAATATTATAATTTATGTGGGCAATAGGAGATACTTTTCTGAAAATCGAATAAATAATGTAGCCACAATGAATTTTTTAAAAATTTTGTGATTTTTTTTCTCGATAAGTTGGCAACACTGTATTTTGTTAAAATTGCATAATTTATTTAGGCACTAGAAAAAACTTTTATAAATATTTGATTAAAATCGGTTAAATAAAATGGTCAAAATAAATTTTTTTAAATTTGACTAATTTTTTTTTCGGAAAGTTGGCAACACTGTATTTTGTTAAAATTACATAAATTACATGAATACTAGGACAATCTTTTGTGAAAATTTGAGTAAAATCGGTTGAATAACATGGCCATAATAAAATTTTTAAAACTTTAGTAATTTTTTTCTCGGAAAGTTGGCAACACTGAAAATTAATAAAATTATGTAATTAATGGGAGCATTAGGGAAATCTTTCCTGAAAATTTGATCAAAATCGGATAAATAACGTAGCCAATATGAATTTTTTAAAACTTTAGTAATTTTTTTCTCGGAAAGTTGGCATCACTGGAAAAAAACAAAACCACATGACCATCTTGGGTACTAGACAAATTTATCCTGAAAATTTCATTAAAATCGGTTGAACCGTCTAGGAGGAGTTGCGATCACAAAATTTTGACTGACGACCGAGTGAGCGAGCGAGCTGACGACGCACACACATACACCCTCATAAACTAAGTTCAGATTCGTCATCTACAGGCTATATGAAGGATTTCTATACAATTTTTTTTTTTTTTTGAAAATGTTACAGACACCGTACCAAACGCTTTACTACTTTTCCTTGCAGTCAAAGTAGTAAAAAGTGTACACCTACAAAGTGTAATATTACTCCAATTTTAATTTTAACCTAAAACGGAACACGGCAGCCGAATAGTCGACAATAATAAAGTTGTTTTATTTTAATATAATGATTTGAAAGATTTTTTCATACTTTAAATATTAACTTGGAATGTAGATTTCCTTAATTGCTATTGAACTTATAAAACTTTGCTTATACCTAATTATTAATGAACAGTAATTTTAATGGTAAATAAATAAAATACGGTAATTAAAATACGGTATTTAACCTAGATATTGTGTTGATATTGATTTAAATATAAGAAAATTTTCTATAGAAAGTATACAAAGATTGTTGCGCTCAATAAAAAAACAATAAAAACGCAGAAAGAAACAGATAAAAAGAAGAAGACGAATAAAAGCTGAGAACGCAAATAATATAAATATATGAAACGAAATGAAATATAAAATAAGAATGAAAAAAAAGTAGAGATATTTTTTTATGTATTTATTTTTTAATATAATGAACAATAAAACTGCTGTGTTCTATCTTTTTACCACTTTGACTGCAAGGAAAAAGTGGTATAGCGTTTGGTACGGTGTCTGTAACATTAGCAAAACAAAAAAATTGAGTATAGAAATCCTTCATATAGCCTCTAGATCAGACGAATCTGAACTTAGTTTATAAGTGTGTGAATGGATGTGCGTCGTCAGCTCGCTCGGTCGCCAGAGAAAATTTTATGATCACAACTCCTCCTAGACGGTTCAACCGATTTTAATGAAATTTTCAGGATAAATTTGCCTAGTACCCAAGATAGGATCATGTGCTTTTTTTTTCCAGTGATGCCAACTTTCCGAGAAAAAAATTACTAAAATTTTTAAAAATTCATTGTGGCTACATAATTTATTCGATTTTGTTGAAATTTTCTTCAAAGTTTCTCCTAGTGCCCATATAAATTATAATATTAAAATACAGTGTTGCCAACTTTCCGAGAAATGTCAAAGTGGTCTATATTTGGGTTTACCCATATACTTCTAATCTTGTTTAATATAATGAACAATAAAACTGCTGTGTTCTATCTAATTTTGTATAAAATTTTGTATAATTTGGCAGGATAGTACTTGTTATATTCAGGATGATTTAACGTTAGTTCACACGGTTCTAATTGCTATATTCAGACATGTAGCTCAAGTACAAAACATGTTAAAGTTAATATTGAATTTATTTGTTTAATACAACTTATATTGTAACTGACTGTTCGGAAAATTACATAATCAATGTACAATTAATAATTCAATAATTAATTTAATATTATTCATCGATTTATAGAAAATAAAAAATAGTCTAGTTTCTACAAAAACGATAATTAATGTACCGAAAAACTACATGAGATGTAATATCCTATGTAGAATAATATATATTTTTTTGAATTTTTTCTTATTTATAGTTTGGACAAAAAAAGCAAAAGAAAGTGGTTTTTTTTTGAAAATTTTTTTTTTTTTCTTACATACATACATGCACAATCACGCCATGTACCCAAAAGGGTGTGGCACAAACTCTTTTCAATATCCCGAAATCAGTCGCCTCCAAACACTCCTATCCAAACAAGTAACTTTCGCTTCATCCACATTCATAATTCCTCTCACAGCATGCTCTTCTATTCATACTACTTGGAAACTTTCGCTCACGCAAAACACTCTCAATCATATCACTCCAACTACTCATCGGACGTCCACCTGCAAACGTATACCATTAAAATCATTCAAATAAATCTTTCTAACAGCAAACGTTCATTAGACGCAACATGTCCGAACCATCTTAACTGACTAACACCAACTTTTGCTACAACATTTCTTTCAATTAATATATATATATATATAAATTGAAACAGAATAAATTTGGTCGTAACACGGCTAAAACTTTTCGTTATATTTTAAACTTGGAAAATTTCAAATTTCCATTTTAATCAGATCGAGAATATTTTCGTATTTTACGGAAAAATCCAATATTTCCAATTTTCCAATGATTATTTCCGGATAGGTGGGTGGATGAATGAATTCGAACTTCCGGTTTGAAATTTTATTATTTAAGGATAATTAGATTTTGTCCTTTCTGCGTTTGATGACGTTGTCCTGTTATAAAAAGAATTTTATTTTTTTAGTACCTTTATCTTGTTTCAGTTTTTTACGAATTCTTTAAAGTTTTTTAATTTAAATTGTGTAAGATTTAAAAAATATAAATAAATGCTAATTCTTGAATATATTAAAAAATTTTTGTATTATATATACCGGGTGTTCGTTCGTTAAGTTCGTATGGGCGTTTAATATGCGTTTTCGATGATTTGCGATATACTTCTTTCTCGAGTTAAATTCGGAGAAATACTTAGAATACTTTTTGATAGACAATAAAAAGTTCTATAATTTGGTTTTAGCTTTAATTTGCTAGCATGTGCCGTTTGGGCGCTGGAATTGTTTTTTGATTTTTGGTTTTTATTTTTTTTTCTCAAAAACTATGAGGTCTAGGAAAATAAGCATAATATGACAAAATGCGGAATAATAATTACTATAATTGAATGAAGAAAGGATTATTTCAGAAAAATTGAATTTTTGAAAAATTTTCAACCCTTGGGTTTTTTTTTCAAATTAAGACTTTTTCAAAACTTGCTCAAAAAAATCTGAAAAATTTTAGTAAAATAGAAAAAAAAATGAACTACGTAATAGCTAAGTAACTTTTTTCTCTACCTCATGCTGGTTTGGCATGAAAAATTATTGAAAATTCTAAAATGTTTTTAAGAATTTTTAATAATTTTTCCTGCCAAACTAGCATGAGTTTACTTAACTTATAGTCAGTGCCGGCGTTACGGACAGGCAGAGCAGGCGGCCGCCTGTAGCGGCACATTTCAGAGGGCGGCCGGAGACCGCCTTAATACTAATATAGGTACATGCAAAAATCGAAAAACGAAATTCGAATTTAAAAAAACAAATAACGTGTGCAAAATAATTAAAAAAACAATCTAGAAAAATACAATAAAGCCATTCCAATAAATAACTTCATAGCTATTTCCTACTAAAGATAAAATACATTTTAATTTCCACGAATTAGATTTGATTACGATTTTATTTAATTGTACTCGTATTATTTATATTTTTTACTTCATAAAAAACAGTTTTTTTAATTACTAAGGCGGTAAAAAGATCTTGCTTGTGGCGGCAAAAAGTCCAGCGCCGACCCTGTCACAAGTATAAGTATGATATGTCAAAGTACCATAATTATGAAACGTTTTATTTATTTTTTAAATTAAATATTCCAAAATGTTGATAATCATTTTTATTTTCAAATAAAATTTTCATTCATTCACTTTATTTAAAAATAAATAACAAAATGTTTGGCGATTATTTCATTTCATATCCATACTGTTATTAGCATATTATAAATTTAAAATTTTTCTGTTAGTGTTTCTATTTTAAAAATTAAATTATATTATCCAGTAGCATTAGGGCTGGGAAAAAATCTCGATATATCGATAATTTATCGATATATCGATATATCGATAATTGATATTAAAAATAAAAATTATCGATATATCGAAATATCAATATATCGAAATATCGATATATCGATATATCGATATATCGATATATCAAAATATCAATTTATCGATAATATCGATTTATTGATATGTCGATAAATTGATATATCGATATATCGATTTTTCGATATATCGATATTATCGATATTTTTTGAATAAAAAATATCGATATTGAAATTCCAATATCGCCCAGCCCTAATTTCACAATAAAAAATTTGAGTTTCCAATTTAAAAAAAAAAATATATCATTTAAGATCAAAATTGACGTGTTCGAGGATTTTTTTTTCAAAAATAAATAAATTTAATAAAAGTTTTATTGCGATAGTTCCAGATTTTACAATCGCACTATAAATTTATATATATTTATATATATATATATATATATATATATATATATATATATATATATATATATTTCTCTCTTACCTGATAATGCAACACAGAAAATAATGGCGGTGACTCCCTCGAAACAATGTATCCATTTTTTTCGTTCGGAACGTTGACCACCCACATCGAACATTCTGTAGATTGAGAAAAGAACAAAAAATTAATTATTTAAAATTTATTTAAAATATTTTTTTAAAAACGTTTTTTACAACTATTATTATTATTATGTTAAGTTAGGTTAGGTTAAAGTAACCTAACCTAACCTAGTATTTTGTATTTCGAGTGTAATATACAAATATTTCTCGTTTATTCTATTGTTTTCATTGAAAAAATCATCATAGGTTAGGTTAGGTTTAGTCTAAGTTAGGTTACTCTAGATTATATTAATTTAGGTTAGGTTAGAGTAACCTAACCTAGACTAACCTAGTATATTTTGTATTTAGATTGTAATAGAAATATAAATAAAAATCGAATTATGGAATTAATTATCAAAAATTAATAATTATTAAGTAATTAATTGCATTATATTATTACTAATAATTAATTAATAATTGATCAATTAATTAACTTAATTAATATTAAATAATAATAATACTCTTACTTAAAATGGTTAAAAGGTTATGACTGTTTTTTTTAAAAGGTTACTAGGATTTTTAAAAAGTTATGACTCTTTTTTTACATGATTACTGGCTTTTCGGGAAGGTTAGTTGGTTTTTTTGGAAGGTTAAGACTGTTTTTCACATGATTACTAAGTTTTTTTGGGAAGGTTATTAGGTTTTTTGGAAGGTTATTAGGTTTTTTGGAAGATTATGACTGTTTTTCACATGATTACTAAGTTTTTTTGGGAAGGTTATTAGGTTTTTTGGAAGGTTATTAGGTTTTTTGGAAGGTTATGACTGTTTTTCACATGATTACTAGGTTTTTTTGGGAAGGTTATTAGGTTTTTTGGAAGGTTATTAGGTTTTTTGGAAGGTTATGACTGTTTTTCACATGATTTCTAGGTTTTTTTGGGAAGGTTATTAGGTTTTTTGGAAAGTTAGTTGGTTTTTTTGGAAGGTTATGACTGTTTTTCACATGATTACTAAGTTTTTTTGGGAAGGTTATTAGGTTTTTTTGGAAGGTTATTAGGTTTTTTTGGGAAGGTTATTAGGTTTTTTTGCAAGGTTATTAGGTTTTTTTGGAAAGTTATTATTATATATATTATTACATTATATTATTATTAATAATGTAATTAATAATAATAACAATTAATTAAATTAATTATTATTAAATAATAACAAACTTACTTAAAATGCAACCCGTTAAACGAGAAATGCGTCTCGACAATCCCCGTCGTTTTAACGCGCGTGCGCAGCACATCCTGCTGCGATGGAACGTAGCTCGATAAGGAGATGCGATCCAATGCGTTCAAATAATACGCAGCTGAATCATTCAGCTGATATTCGCGCGAGCGGCTGAAACATAGCTGCACCTGAAACACAACAGAAACAAATACAAATGTCTGTAAGTAAATAAAAAATTTTGTGAACGCAACTCCTCCTAGACCGAGGTTCAACCGATTCTATAACCACACTTGAAACACAACTTAAACAAATACAAATGTCTGTAAGTAAATAAAAAATTTTGTGAACGCAACTCCTCCTAGACCGAGATTCAACCGATTTTATGCCCACACTTGAAACACAACATAAACAAGATTTATAAGATTATGAAGTTTTTCGCAAGGTTATGATTGTTTTTCACAAGGTTATAACTTTTCACAAGGTTATGACTTTTTTCACAAGGTTATGTCTGTTTTTCACAAGATTATGACTGTTTTTTACAAGGTTATGACTGTTTTTCACAAGGTTATGACTATTTTTCAAAAGGTTATGACTGTTTTTTTACCTTGTGAAAAACAATCATAACCTTGTAAAAAATAGTCATAACCTTGTGAAAAACAGTCATAACCTTGTGAAAAAAAGGCACTACCTTGTAAAAAGTTATAACCTTGTGAAAAAAGTCATAACTTTACGAAAAGTTATAACCTTGTGAAAAAAAGTCATAACCAAAAGTTATAACCTTGTGAAAAAAAGTCATAACCTTGTGAAAAGTCATAACCTTGTAAAAAGTAGTTATAACCTTGTGAAAAGGAATAACCTTGTGAAAAATAGTCATAACCTTGTAAAAAATCATATCCTTGTGAAAAATAGTCATAACCTTGTAAAAAGTCATAACCTTGTGAAAAATAATTATAATCTTGTAAAAAATAGTTATAACCTTGTGAAAAGGCATAACCTTGTGAAAAAAGTCATAACCTTGTGAAAAACAGTCATAACCTTCCAAAAAATCAAATAACCTTCCAAAAAAACCTAGTAACCTTGTAAAAAACCTAGTAACCTTCCAAAAAACCTAGTAACTTTCCAAAAATCCTAGTTACCTTGTAAAAAACCTAGTAACCTTCCAAAAAACCTAGTAACTTTCCAAAAAACCTAGTAACCTTCCAAAAATCCTAGTAACCTTTCAAAAAACCAAATAACCTTCCAAAAAACCTAGTAACCTTCCAAAAAACCTAGTAACTTTTTAAAAAACCTAGTAACCTTCCAAAAACAACACTACAAACGTCTGTAAGAAAATCAAAAATTTTGTGAACGCAACTCCTCCTAGACCGAGGTTTAAACGATTTTAAGACCACACTTTATTTAAGCGATTTTACACACCAACAAACAAATACAAACGTCTGTAGGTAAATCAAAAAATTTGTGAACGCAACTCCTCCTAGACCGAGGTTCAACCGATTTTATGACCACTTTATTTAACACAAACAAACAAACAAACGTCTGTAGGTAAATCAAAAATTTTGTGAACGCAACTCCTCCTAGACCGAGGTTCAACCGAGTTTATGACCACTTTATTTAACCGATTTTAAACACAAACAAACAAACGTCTGTTAGTAAATCGGGTTTTTTTTGGTTACCGAACCATCTTAACTGACTAACACTAACTTTTGCTACATTTTTTCAATGTCACTCAAATTAGCTGAAAATGCTAGTGACAGTCCGAAATGGTGTTAGTCAGTTAAGATTAAGCGCCTTTTTAGAACACCATACCCTCTTTCTGTCAGGTAAAATATATTGGAGAAATAACATATACGTTGAAAGAGTTCGAAAGGTTAATCTAGGTTTAGTCTAAGTTAGGTTAGGTTAGGTTAGGTTAAGTTAGGTTCCTTAAAATCATATAATAACCTTCCAAACTTCCTTAAAATCATTGAAAATTCTTCCAAATTTCCTTAAAATCATGTAATAACCTTCCAAACTTCCTTAGAATGATGTGAAATCCTTCCAAACTTCCTTAAAATCATGTACTAACCTTCCAAACTTCCTTAAAATCATGTAAAATCCTTCCAAATATTTCCAAACTTTCTTAAAATCATGTAATATCCTTCCAAACCTCCTTTAAATCATGTAATATCCTTCCAAACCTCCTTAAAATCATGTAATAACCTTCCAAACTTCCTTAAAATCATGTAATAACCTTCAAAATCCTTCCAAACTTCCTTAAAATCATATAATAACCTTCCAAACTTCCTTAAAATCATATAATAACCTTCCAAACAATCATGTAATATCTTAACCTAACCTAACCTAACCTAACCTAGTAACTTTCTTAAAAACCAAGTAACTTTCCAAAAAACCTAGTAACTTTCTTAAAATCCTAGTAACTTTCCAAAAATTCTAGTAACTTTCCAAAAATCCTAGTAACTTTCTTAAAAACCTAGTAACTTTCCAATAATCCTAGTAACTTTCCAAAAAATCTAGTAACTTTCTTAAAATCCTACTAACCTTCCAAAAAACCTAGTAACTTTCCAAAAAACCTAGTAACTTTCTTAAAAACCTAGTAACTTTCTTAAAATCCTAGTAACCTTCCAAAAAACCTAGTAACTTTCCAAAAAACCTAGTAACTTTCTTAAAAACCTAGTAACTTTCTTAAAAACTTAGTAACCTTCCAACTCATCCCTTATCCAAGGACCAAATGCGAAACTGGCATATAAAACTACGCACGCTCTAATCCATCCAAGGACCAAAAGTGCAAAACCTGCCAATATAAACACTACGCACCCCCTGATCCATCCACAGTCTCTTCATCAGCCGCACCAGCTCGGCGGTGAGTTCCCCCTCCTCGGCGGCGCTAGCAAAGGTGAAGAACTGTCGGGCGACATCGGTCTTCATCGGATCGGCGAAATCGATCCTCAGCTGACCCATCGCCCTGATGATCGCCATCAGGCTCTGGATTGTGTTGCTATAGACCACGGGGCGGTATTGTTCGCACTCCTCCATTGAGTAGCCGGTTTCGTGGATGATTTTCATTTGTTTGACGATGGTGCTTTTGCCCGATTCGCCTGCGCCTGTGCAAGGAGATTAGTGCATATTAGACAGACTGTATATATAAAAGTTTTTGACAAGGTTATGAAGTGTTTTTACACAGGGTTATGAAGGTTTAGACAAAAGGTTATGAAGGTTTTTGACAAGGTTAGGTTAGGTTTTTTACAAGATTATGAAAATTTTTTATAAGGTTATAAAGGTTTTTTTTGGTAAGGTTATAATGGTTTTTACACAAGGTTTTCACAAGGTTATAAAGGTTTTTTTACAAGGTTATGAAGGTTTTTGACAAGGTTATGAAGTGTTTTTACACAAGGTTATGAATGTTTTACACAAGGTTATGAAAGTTTTTTTATAAAGTTGTAAATGTTTATGACAAGGTTATGATGATTTTTGACAAGGTTTTTACACAAGGTAATGAAGGTTTTTAACAAGGTTATTAAGGTTTTTAACAAGGTTATGAAGGTTTTCACAAAGTTATGAAGTGTTTTTTATAAGGTTATAAAGGTTTTTTATAAGGTTAGGAAGTGTTTTGACAAAAGGTTATGAAGATTTTTAACAAGGTTATGAAGTGTTTTTACACAAGGTTATGAAGGTTTAGACAAAAGGTTGTGAAGGTTTTTAACAAAGTTATGAAGGTTTTACACAAGGTTATGAAAATTTTTTAAAAAGTTATGAATGTTTTTGACAAGATTATGAAGTGTTTTTTTATAAGGTTATAAAGGTTTTTGACAAGGTTATGAAGTGTTTTTACTCAAGGTTATGAAGGTTTAGACAAAAGGTTATGAAGGTTTTTTTACACAAGGTTATGAAGATTTTTGACAAGGTTATGAAGTGTTTTTGACAAGGTAATGAAGGTTTTTGATAAGGTTATGAAGTGTTTTTACACAAGGTTATAAAGGTTTCTTTTTATAAAGTTTTGAAGGTTTTTCACAAGGTTATGAAAGTTTTTGACAAGGTTATGAAAATTTTTTGTAAGGTTAGGAAGTGTTTTGACAAGGTTATGAGGATTTTTTATAAGGTTATGAAGATTTTTGACAAGGTTATGAAATGTTTTTTTACAAGGTTATGAAGTGTTTTTATACAAGGTTATGAAGGTTTTTTATAAAGTTATGAAGGTTTTTTTATAAAGTTATAAAGGTTTTTGAAAAGGTTAGGTTAGGTTTTTTATAAAGTTATAAAGATTTCAGATAAGGTTATGAAGGTTTTTTTATAAGGTTATAAAGTGTTTTTACATAAGGTTATAAAAGTTTTTTACAAGGTTATGAAGGTATTTTAACAAGGTTATGAAAGTTTTCGCAAGGTTATGATGATTTTTTACAAGGTTATGAAAGAGTTATTATTTTATATTTCCCATAAAATTATTAAATAATTCCAAATAATTATAAAACTCATTTCTTACATTTACAGAAAAAATGAAAATTTTTTTTTTATTATTATTTAATTAAATACTTTTCAAAGAATAGAATTAAAACAGATTAAATAATTGAAAAAATTGTTGTAGCAAAAGTTGGTGTTAGTCAGTTAAGATGGTTCGGCCATGTTGAGCGAATCCGTCTAATGAACGTTTGGTTAAAAAGATATATTTGAATGATTTTGATGGTTTACGTTTGCTTGGACGTCCGATGAGTAGTTGGAGTGGGGGGTATGATTGAGAGAGTGGCTAAAGTTTCCAAGTAGTAGGAATAAAAGAGCAAATGTATGAGAGGAATTAGTGGAATGTGGATGAAAGTGCGAAAGTTGCTTGTGCTGGATAGGAATGTTTGGAGGCGACTG
Source organism: Clivina fossor (assembly GCA_963966155.1). Lineage (NCBI taxonomy): Eukaryota > Metazoa > Arthropoda > Insecta > Coleoptera > Carabidae > Clivina > Clivina fossor. The sequence goes on from CAWYQG010000235.1 coordinate 152,980, forward strand.
ATTTCTCGGGATGATGAAAAGTGAGTTTGTGCCACACCCCCCTGTTTTGGGTGCATGGCGTGATTGTGTATATATGTAGGTATGTATGTATAATTAATTAAAAATCTCAAGTAAAATTCGCGTTACAATCTGAAATTTTTTCATATGAAATCAGTAAAAATCAACCGAAAAATCGTGGTAAAATCTTTAAAATCTCGCTTAAAATCAAGTAAAATCCTTAAAATCTCAATTAAAATCATAAAAATCGTTACAATCTTACTGAAAAATCCATAAAATCAACGAAAAATCATGTAATATCCTTACAAACTTCCTTAAAATCACCTGATATTCTTACAATCTTACTTAAAATCATATGAAATCATTACAATCTCATGTAAAATCTTTACAATTTTACTTAAAAATCCACAAAATCATGTAAAATCCTTACAAACTTCCTTAAAATCACGTAAAATCCTTCCAATCTTTCTTAAAATCATGTAAAATCTTTAAAATTTCACTTAAAATCATATAAAATCCTTACAAACTTCTTTAAAATTATGTAATATCCTTCCAATCTTCCTTAAAATCATATACAATACAATCTTTCTTGTTTCTTAGGTTAGGTTAATTAATTAATTCTCATGTTAACTTAATCATATGTGATTAAATATACAATCTTCCTTAAAATCATGTAAAATCCTTACAAATTTCTTTTCAAAAATATGTAATATCTTTACAATCTTTCTTAAAATCATGAAAAATCCTTACAAACTTCCTTAAAATTATGTAATATCTTTACAATCTTCCTTAAAATCATATAAAATCCTTAAAATCTCACTTAAAATCACATAATATCTTTACAATCGCACTTACAATCATATAAATCCTTCCAAACTTCCTTAAAATCATGCTAAAATCCTTAAAATCACGTAATATCCTTACAATCTCACTTAAAATCATGCTAAAAACAACGAAAAATCATTTAAAATCCTTACAATCTCGCTGAAAATTATGTAAAATCCTTACAATCTCTCTTAAAACCATGTAATGTCCTTCCAATCTCACTTAAAATCATTTAATTTTCTTATAATCTCACTTAAAATCATAAAAAATCTTTACAATCTTACTTAAAATCCATAAAATCAACAAAAAATCATGTAAAATCTTTAAAATCTCACTTAAAATCATGTTAAAATCCTTCCAATCTCACTTAAAATCACGTAATCGCACTTAAAATCATATAAATATCCTTCCAAACTTCCTTAAAATCACCTAATATCCTTCCATTCTCATTTAAAATCCTAGGATTATACAATCCAGTGTACAAATACATTCCAGTAGATTCTTTCCGAAAAATATATATATATATATATATATATATATATATACTTAATTATAACCAAACATTAAACTAAATCTTTTTCTCTCAACTTCTATTTCAATCAAAATCAAATTCGGAGATTCAAATCAAATCCGGAGATTTTTCAGAGCTGTAAATATGTCTCATTTGTAAAGATTTTACATGATTTTAAATGAAATTGTAAGCAATTTTACATGATTTTAAGTGAGATTGAAAGAATTTTACATGACTTTAAGTGAGATTATAAAGATTTTACATGATTTTAAGTAAAATTATAAGGATTTTACATGACTTTAAGTGAGATTGTAAAGATTTTACATGATTTTTCATTGATTTTATGATTTTTAAGTGAGATTGTAAACATTTTACATGGTTTTACATGATTTTTCTATTGATTTTATGGATTTTAGCCACGATTTTCCGATTGATTTTCCTGATTTCATATCGAAATTTTGTAAGATTGTAGCGCAAAATTTTACTCGAGATTTGTTAATTAATTATAGAATCTCGTATACGAAATTAATTAATTCTTCTTCAAAAAAATATTTGTAAATCTAAATTACGAATTATATAAATATTTATTTAAGAACTTTACCATGAAAAATCATACAAAATCTTCACAGTCACTTTAAAAAACCATAAAATCAACGAAAAATCCATAAAATCAATGAAAAATCATGTAAAATCCTTACAATCTCACTTAAAATCATCTAATATTCTTACAATTTCACTTATAATCATGTAATATTCTTACAATTTCACTTAAAATCATGTAATAACCTTTCAATCTCACTTAAAATCATGTAATATCCTTACAATCTCACTAAAAAATCAATAAAATCAACAGAAAATCATGTAAAATCTTTACAATCTCACTTAAAATCATGCTAAAATCCTTCCAATCTTACTTAAAATCATGTAGATTCTTTCCGAAAACAAAAAAAAAATATATATATATATATTGCAACGCGACCTTCGTTTCGGCGTCGCGTTGTGTACTTCTCCTTATTCAATATCTTCGTGTATCGGGCGCCAATCACGTTTCCTGCAATCCGGGAAGGAGGAGCGGGTTGCGGATAGTTCAGACGGGAGTCCAAGGTTCCATTAAGGTCAATAGTCACACTCGATATGGGCGTGTCAGCGGACGATTTAATAAATATTTTTTTATTAATTTTGTAGATCATATTCAATATAACTGATTATACGTAATCTTTAAAAAGATATGTATAATTAATAATTTAATATCAATATTCCATTATTAATAAAATTACATAATATACAAGTAAATATATTTTTAACAAGCCATATTTTCTTTAATAAGCATTATTATTGTTTCGAAAAGATATATGAGATGTGACATGTAATATAGAACAATATATATTTTTTTTGGATTTTATCTATTTGGAAAAATAGAGATATACTGACTTTTAACAAGAAAAGCTGACAGTTATCAAGCAAATGGCGGATTTTATTTTCTCTTGTACAAACTGTGTACAAATTATAGAAAGATAAAATCTGATTTTTTTATATGGGGTTTATAATTATAAAATGATATTATACTTTTTTTTTTGTTAATTAATAATGCTTAATAACTCTTTTTTAAGATTTTTTATATTTTCAATTTTTATATTTTTTTTATATCTCCAGTTGCTAGCGACACAGACAACAAATCTTCGAAATATTATGAAATTCATGGCAAGTCAATGTTACACGCTACAAAAAATTATTTGGCTTAAATTTATTCTTTTTATATAATATATGACATTATAACAAGGATAATATTGAAAATTGTTAAAATATTGCAGATTTTGGTATTTAGGAATTTATTTAAAGTATTTTATAGAATTTAAATTAATTTTTTTAACCTGAAAATCTAACCTATCTTTATTCTTCAAAACAAAACGTCAAAAGTGACATTTCAATTTATTATCAATATATAGAAGACAGTAAAAAATAATTTATAGAGCAGCTAACGCCTGGTATCAGAATATACAGGTGTCCCCGGATGGGGTTGCGCACTCTTGTAAACTTTTTTATTTTGGAGTTTTCGGCAAAATGTTATTCTTCATAAAAAGTTTTGCTTGGCCTGAAACTTATTTTTAGACTACTTCCGATTTTTTAAAATCAAGTAGGCCTTTACAGTTGAGCAAAAACTATTTTCATTTTAGGTAAAGTACCTTTTCTGTTCACAGTATGTCAAAATCTTGTTAAGAAAAGTTGTTCGGAATGAAAAGTTATGGCCATATGCAAAGTTTCAAGATGATAGTCCTACTTTGATAAAATTCGAAAAGTTATTGAGTTATGTAAATTTTCGTCGCAGAATTAATAATAAAGATCTTTTTGCTATTGTCGACGACATAGTGATTATTATCAAAGTACGGTAGGTCAAGTACTGCTATTTGAATGATATTATAAAATTGCGTAAGCTTTGCATGATGTAATGGAAAAATAGAGCGAACTGCAGTAAACAATTGCTGTAACTGCATACATCATATCTAGCATATTTTATTCTTTAATACAACATAACAAAAAACAAATTAAATTCTAAACATTGAAATTATTCCACGTAATATCCTCCTCTTAGTACACATTCTTTTATTCGGGTTCTAAATTCTAGGTAGGTCGATGAAAGCATTTCTTCATTCACACTAGCAACAGCTTCTATGATTTTTTGTTTTAAATTTTCCAAATCGTCTTCTAAATTATTATTATTATTATTATTATTTTATTTATTTGCATATGGCCATAACTTCTCATTCCGAACAACTTTTCTTAACAAGATTTTGGCATACCGTGAACAGAAAAGGTACTTTACCTAAAATGAAAATAGTTTTTGCTCAACTGGAAAAGCCTACTTGATTTTAAAAAATCGAAAGTAGGCTAAAAATAAGTTTCAGGCCAAGCAAAACTTTTTATAAAGAATAACATTTTGCCGAAAACTCCATAATAAAAAAGTTTACAAGAGTGGGCAACCCCATCCGGGGACACCCTGTATAATATATACTACATATACTCGTTGCTGGTATCAACTGGTATGTAATTTATACTTATTAAATTTTTATTATATTACAAAAACATATTCTTCAGGTTGTACACTCAGCCCAAAAAGGAGATAAAGCACTTGAAAACTCAAACAGCTTTAGAATCGCTTACATCCGAATCAATCGGAAACGAAATAACATGATCATAGGAGCAATACGCGAATGACACAGAAATACTGACACGATCCGATTGAACTCGTCTTTGTACCGGCTGCAGCATTTTTAATATGTTGAATTAGTGCATCTCAAGCGTCCACGAAAAAGAAGATGAAGTACTTGAAAATCGGAAACGAAATAACAACAGCACAGCGGGTGTAATTTATTTTGTATGGTCAGGACTCGAAAATTGTGAAAATATTGAACAATTAATTATACCACATTATAAGAAAATACATTGAAAAATTATGTTCAAAATTTGAATGTTTGCAATAAACTACAGGCAAAAATTTTCTGTTTTTATCAACATTTTTTAATATATATTTATGAATAAATTAAATAATTTTAATTTACCTATATTTATTTCCTACAATTAAATTTTCAGCAATTATATTTAGAAATATATTGAAAAATTAATAATAGTTCAAGAAATTGGATGTGGTTTTGTATATGTTAATTTTACGTATCAACAAACTTCACTACAATCCAGAATTTGGAGTACCTGATTCAAATATGAACAGAAACTCACATACATCAATAAAAGATTTGGAAACATGTATGTTTAATATTAGCTGAAATTAAATTTTAAAAAAATCGCGAACGTTTATCGTCACAACAGGACAAGATTTTCCAAATAAAAGTACAAAATAAGACACATATTTTTTATTATATATTTTTAATAAAATATAGTAGAAAATTTGCATATATCATAACACTACAAGTTCTGATATAATTTCGGCACAAACCACATAATGAATTATTGTTTCGAATGCAAATACAAGTTGGATACATTTCAAATTTATGCATTAATGACCGAAGAAGAATATGCAAATATAATTTTTATATATATAGGGTTTTTGTGAAACAGATTGTTTTAAATTTTTAAAATCTTAAAACTTCTCTTCTTAAAGCTAATCCGATCAATCGAATCCGTCTTCTGTCAAAGTTTGTCACATTAGTTGATTATTATTTTAAAACAAATTATTACAAATTTTTCATAAATGGAGCTTGCTTCAGTAATGTCAGATTGTAATTCTATAATGGTTTTCTTTTGTTATCAGTCTAAGTTATTCTGCAGAATATTTTCATGAGGACCTTATATCTTTTCTTAAAATGTTCAATTATTTCAATTGTGATCAATTGCTTCCACATAGATGTATAACTATAAATAAATAAATTAAGTACTGTTCGTTACTATATTTAAATTTACTTACAAAATATAATTTTGATGTTGGAACTTTATCGAAATAATTTTTAATATTCTTCAAATAAAAATTTTTGTTCTTGAAATTAGTAGTAAAAAAAATATTAAATTATGTGTATAAATTTCATAACCATTATTTTTCTGTTGTTTATAAAATATGATCTTTCTCTAGCATCTAGCATCTAGACATCAAAATATAAACAGAACATCTGACAACTACGTTCGCCAAATATATTATAGGTCAGTTAGTAATTTGATCAGATTCGAATGTTGTTACATTAAAATTATTAAATCTAACACTTTTATTATTATAATGTTCATATTATATTATATAATATTAATGAATAGTTATTTCAATAATTCATAATATTAAATACAATTTATATCAGAAAATATTCCATTGAATTTAATATATACGCATGCGCAGTTTCGCTTTTTAGAACCATTCAAACAAACTTGGTTCGTGATGACGTCAAAAGATGCACCTCTTACTTCCTTCACCCCTAGCCCACATTGATAGTACGGCAGTTCTTGTGGCGAACGTAATTTCTTGTTCTATATGCCTATTTATTTATTAGGCGCGGGGATGAGAGGGTAAATGAGTCAGGCTTGTGCCTTTGCATCATGCTAAAGTCATATCAAGAAGTTTGTTTTGATAAGCGATGCATTTTTGTTCTGCCGGTTTTGTCTGTCTCTCACTCCAACTACATTGTTTCATAATGCTCACAGTCTTTGTAATAATACCGCAAGGTGCAGAAAGGCAAAAATATGTGTTTATACTATAATATTTAGTTTTATTTTTATAACAAGTTGCACTATAGGAAATATAATTATGTACTTCGTTCTATTATCCGGACCTCGATTATCCGATTTTTCGATTATCCGGATTGCAATTTTATGAATTTTATGATTATATGTATACAATATGAAATAAAAAAAAACTCGTGTACGCAATTTTTCTTTCCTATTTTTCTTCACGGTTTTCGATTATCCGGATTTGTTGTTATCCGGACTATCTTCATCCCCGACTAGTCCGGATAATCGAGGGTTTTCTGTATGTTATAAAAATTACTGAATTTATGTCAATTACATATTATAGGTTTCAATATATTTATGAAATTTATGTTAGAATCGGATTTTGCAACTCAACTTATAATAAAATTATAATAATATTATTATTATTTTATTATATATTATATATTATTTTATATTTATTTTATATATATATTTATATATTATATATTATTTTATTATATTATTATTAATATTATTATTTTCATATAAATAAAAGTCAATAAAAGCAATGCCCCCCCCCCCCCTTCCCTTCAGTGTAGGGCACTGTTGGTGGTCACGATAAACTATAATATAATTTTTTGTTGTGGCCGTATTTGTGATATATGTATGTGGTATTATGTTACCGCTATAATGAAGGGAAGAAATTTTCAAGGATTTGCCGCTGAATAAATATTTTGAGTGGAACGGAGATCGTGATCGGGTTTTTGCAACATTTTGCTTATTATATCTATATTTCAAAAAAAAAAAGTACTATTATAGTAAAAAAATTAAAAATCGGATATATAATACCAGGCAAAACCTGTGAAAATAAAACAAACATAATAGAAAATTGCAAACAAAAAAAAAATTCAAAAACAAAAAAAATTATATATAATATAAAAAATTTCTTTTTCCTTACTTCACTCCGAATCGGATTCATAACGTAATTTTAAAAGTTCTTTCAAACTTCTTTTATGCTGTAAAAAAGGGTTAAAATTTAATTGTAAAAACAATATTATTCATAATATGTGTTTACCAGTCGCAAGTCGCCGTACTTGCCCGTTATAATTTTTTTTTTGTCCCCGAGGAAGAACGCCGCAGTAGCTGGATCATAAAATCCAAACTGTTTTTTGTCTGAAAGTAACACAAATTTCACAAAATTATGAAATGTAATGATACTTATTTATTTTATGTATGTATATATGTGTATTTCTGTGTGTGTGTGTGCATTACATTTTTTCTTGAACGGCGGGTTCCTGGCACAGTCTGGAAAAAATTAAATTATAATTTACATGTAATTCAACATATAAAATATACATTTTATTTACTTTGTGTTGGCGGCTCCGGCGATTCCATCTGCGATAGCATCGTCGACGCCATCGACGGCGGTGTCGGCGGCCGCGGCGGCAAAGCCTGCACCTGCCCCAATAGCCATGAAGGCATTTCCTCTGGTGGTGGCGGGGGAGGTAATGCCACTGGCTAATTGTTTTTTTTTTTTTTTAATTTCGTTTATAGTCCGCGCGACTGCTGTGGTCATATGCGGACTTATCTGATCAAGTAACAGACTGAAATTAATGTTTCATTTAGAAGAGTTGGTATGAAACTGTCTGAGATAGATAGTTTTATGTTTTGACATTTGTTTAGTAATGGCCGCTATTGCGATAAACAAAATTTGGTTGCTAGGAAACAGAATGCGATTAGTGCGTGCACGTACCAAAAGAGGCGCTGGCTACCGTATTGAAGTGTCAATTTTACCACAATATGAATTTTGAAGGTTATGTTGTGAAAATATAAATAATTTGAAAAAAACTTCAAGATAAGTAGATAATAGATAGTCATGTTTGACATTTTATATATGAGAGTTAAATTTTGTCATATAAGTAACTGGATTTGAGGTGCTGTATGAGCATGGCGTAAGCGGCAGAAGTCTATAATTTTGGTCTTTGAAGAGGAAAATTTAAAGCCGATATTTTTGGCGTTATATTCAACGGTAGAAACAGCTTTTTGAAGTTTAAATTTCAGGTATTTTAAATCATTCGATTTTAGATATATTATAAGATCATCCATATATAAAAGGCTGTTTACATTTTTAGGTATTCCATCAGCGATCGAGTTTATGGCGATCAAGAAAAGTGTACAAGAAATAGAGCTCCCTTGGCTGATACCGTTATGTATCTGCTGCTGTGAAGAAAGGGACAAACCTATTTTAACCTGGATGAAACGGTCCGATAAAAAGTGCTGTATTGCGTATGCAATATTGCCTCGCAATCCCCAATTGAAAAGTTTTTGTAAGATATTGAATCTCCACGTCATGTCATATGCTTTTTCAATATTAAATGATACTGCTACAAGATGTTTACGTTCAAGTATGGATTCTTGGATATCAGAAGTGAATCGAATTAGTATGTCATTTGTTGAATGTGACATTCGTGAACCACACTGGAAGTTTTTAATTACATTATTGATGTTAAGAAACCAAGTAAGACGTTGGTTAATTAACTTTTCGTATATCTGTCCTAGATGACAGGTTAATGAAATTGGGCGATATGCATTCAAGTGGAGATTTATTAGGTTTACATAGCGGGAAAATGTATGCAACTTTCCAAAGTTTTGGATACAATCTGTGTATCCATAAGTGGTTGAGAAAATTAAGTATTAGCGTGTTCATGTCGACTGGAAGATTTTGCAACATTTGATATGTTATCATGTCTGGTCCTGGGGCAGATCTCTTTTTTCGGACACTCCCCGTAACAGCCATAAACTCATCCACCGAAAATGGTATATTGCATAGGTTAGTATATTTGTTATCACTTGTTTTATTAAAATCAAGATTAAAACTAGATTCAGAGCGATTTTTAGTAGTAAGAAATTCGTTTGTGTAATTACTGTCATCTGAAACAGATGCAAAGTGATCTGCGAGTTTTTCACATATCTTTGGCTGATCTGATATGTAGTTATTACTATCCTTTAGAAGTGTTATGTGATTATATGGACGTAGAGTAAACATTGTTTTAATTTTTTTCCAGATAAGGCCCGGATTCACCGTTGTATTGTCAATGCTGTTGACGTAGTTTTGCCAGGATATTCGTTTGGCTTGAAGGACTGTTCGACGTGCTATTGCCCTAAGGCGAAGGAAATGAATCTTGTTCTCGTCAGTTGGTCTGGCTCTGTAGTTTCTATATGCACGCCTTTTATTACGTATGGCTTCAGCGATTGCCGGGGACCACCACGGTACTTGTTTTTTTAATTTGTTGATTGTAGAGTTTTGAACATTGTTATTAACATTTAATGTAGGAGAGTTAGGATTAGGATTAGGTATATTAGTTGATTGCGAGAAACCAGTTAAATTTAGTAGGATTGGGAGGCTAATTGTTATTATTATTATTATTATTGTTTCAGAAAATTTTAACTTTTGCACAATTTTTATTTTAATATATTAAGTAAATATATACTATACTAGTGCATCCGTCATCGTTGGAAATTGGACGAATTTACCATGAAGTTTTGGAAAAACAAAAACAATTAACTGGAATCGTAAGCGGTCCTTTTTGGTACTCAGTCACAATCTTCATTTAATTTCAACTTTTCAACTATAAAATGTATTAAAAATCTTTTGTTCATGAGTTTTTATATTTATAAAATTAATTATATCTTATATTTTTGTTTATCTCATATTTTATGTAATTTACATAACATTGTTTGGTTGTTTTTGTAAATAAAAATTATCGAAAACTATTGTCATTTTACATATTTTCTTAAAATATTGCAGTGTTGGAAATTATATCTCTATTCGAATAATAATATAATAAAAGTAGTAGTTTTTCACTGTGCTAATGTACGCACATTGTGAATAACGAAATTTGCAAAAATATATGTTATACTATAATATTTAATTTTATTTTTATAACAAGTTGCACTATAGGAAATATAATTATGTACTTTATTCTATACTTACTGTATGTTTGTTATTGTTATACTTTTTCATGCGGGTTTTATAAATTAACATTTAGGTCATAAACACATAAGTTTTATTTATATTTCACAAAAATATAATTTGAAAGTTGTATAGGCATTTTATATATAATTTAATAAACTCAAATTATAATAATATTATTATTTTCATATAAATAAAAGACAAATTTAAAAAAAAAACATTTCTATTTAATTTTAAATAAATGATAAAATAAAAATTATATTAAAAAGTTATAATATATCAAAACAAATGTGAAAAATAATCATATCTGTTTTCTTATTTTAATTGGAAAATAAATATAAACAAATAATAGTTATTTTTTCATTAAAATAGATGTTTTATATTTTTATTTAGTATTTTCTACATAACTAACGAAAATTATTATGAAAATAAATAGATTTTTCAGATAAGACAAAAATAATACTGCTTGATACGGACTTCGCTTAGCAGTGCACACATAGGCAACACAACCAACACGGTTGTGTTGCCTATGTATGCATTAGTAATTTCGGTAGAATAGTCAGCACCCTCTGGGCGGATTTGATTCACACAAATTTACCCCAACTTTTACTCTTAAGCGAGTTTCAATTATGAATAATCTTTTCTTTTTATTTATGAGACAATATATACAAATATACTACTATGTAAACCTAAACTTATATTTATAATTTATAATTTAATTCACCTGTGCCAGATGACAAGAAAAAAAAACAAACAACCGATTATCCTCTTATTCTAATCCCAAAAAAATAATTAAATGCTTAACCTAAGTTCACCCGTTTATTCTAAGTCCAAAAAATAATTAAATGTTTATCCTAAGTTCACCCGTTTATTCTAAGTCCAAAAAAATAATTAAATGTTTTCTAAGTCAGAAAAGAAATTGAATTTCTGATTCTAAGTCCAAAAGAAATTAAATTTATTATTCTAAGTTCGAAAAAAATTGAATTTATGATTCTAAGTTCAAAAGAAATTAAATTTATTATTCTAAGTTCAAAAAATAATTTAATCTATTCACGTTATGTTTCGAGTGTAAAATTTAAATCCAGATACCGTTGATAGACTGAGTCCGGGAGCCGGTCAATCAAGTCTATCTTAGAATCAGAAATTAAATTTATTATTCTAAGTTCAAAAAAAAATTGAATTTATGATTCTAAGTTCAAAAGAAATTAAATTTATTATTCTAAGTTCAAAAAAATAATTTAATCTACTCGCGTTATGTTTCGAGTGTAAAATTTACACTCACCGTAGTTTTAAATCCAGGTACCGTTGGTAGACTGAGTCCGGGAGCCGGTCAATCGAGTCTATTGCCACTCAGGAGCTAAGTGGTTCGACTTCTTCGAATGCTTTTTTATGGCCAAGTTGGCCTTTTTATAGTGCGATTTTGACTTAACAAGTTGAAACCGCGCTTAAAATAACGTTTCACTCGTGTTAGACAGAGAACACCAAGTTCTTCTTATTGTTTTTATTCTTCTTTTTGTTTGTATATTTTGCTACTTGCGAATTACCCCCGCCAGCAGCCTTGGCCGTGCGCGCTCGCTCTGCGCGTACGGTCTAACATTTTTAGTTGTAAACATTGAACTATAAACTACGTAACTGGAACGGCATCGACCATTCAGTTGGCGTGGCAGCGACGATTTTAGGCAACCGGCACAACGTAGGTACACCCATCCTTGTCTAGCACGTTTGATTACTATTATACCGGTCTGATTAATTTTATATTTTCAGATAGAAACACATGTAAAAGAATATACGGGAGAATTAGGTTTAAAAAAACAAAAAGAAATTATTTGTGCGTACTTTTTTACTTTTATTACAAAAATAAGTTTTCAAAATTCGTTATATTTGGTGTAATTAAATAGTAATAAAGACAATACCTATGAATGACTTTGTTTAATTTTTGTCTTATGCTGGAACCTTTTCCTACAAACTTTTCAGTTTCTTTCCTAGCATAAGAATGTAATCTACACGTTAAATAATAATTAACAATTTGTTTTATTAATTGAATTTCACGTAAATCTTCAACACCAAATTCTTCAGTGATTGGATGGTTGGGTTTAAAAAAATACAATTTTTCAGAAAAATGTCGAACCACATTATTTAAAATAATTTGTTTTGGTTTTTTATAACTATTTAAACATCCTTGCAATATTAATTTAAATTGCTTTTCTGAATAGCACGCTATTCTGTTTACTATTACTATAATTTAATTTATTTATTAATTTATTATTTATTTATTATTAATTTATTAATTTATTTTATATATGTATTTATTTTATTTATTTATTAATTTATTACTATTACTATAATTTAATCAAATCATACCCATGAAATTGAATATTATTGCGCTTATCATGTAAATTTTTGCACTTATATGCCACACAACTCATCACCATATTTGCAAACTTCCTATCACTGTAATTTAATCACAAATAAACAAAATTATAATTTCACCTACTTATAACACCGTAAACGCACGTGAGATTGACAAGGAGCGGAGTACCTACTTCTATCCGTCTCTCTCATACGTAAACCGAACACGACCCCTGCCAACGGCTGTTTTATGGGCGATGCCGTTCCAGTTCGTTAGGTATAATTCAATGGTTGTAAACAATGAATATAACCCCACAATACAACGTGGCTTTTCTGTGCAATGTTATTTTACATTTATAATATAATTACAATTCCAGGTAACATTTTATAATCACAGTATTTAATATTATTTAATCTAAATGTTTGTACAATTTCAGAATACAATGGAATTACAGGAGGTAAAATGTTATAATTGCAGTATTCAACTGTAGTTAATCTACACGTTTGTAATATTTCAAATGACTGTGCTAGCCAGAATCTAATGAAATCACATGAGGTAAAATTTTATAATCATAGTATTGAACTCTATTTAATCCAAATGTTTTAAAATTTCAGGTGATATGTGTCGATGTACTATGATCATCGTCACAATATATATATATACTTAATTATAACCAAACATTAAACCAAATCTTTATCTCATCTTAAATTTCAAATATCAAATCCAAAGATTTCACAGCTGTAAATCACCTAATATCCTTCCAATCTCACCTAAAATCATAAAAAATCTTTACAATCTTACTTAAAAATACATAAAATCATCTAAAATCTTTACAATCTCACTTAAAATCATGCTAAAATCAATGAAAAATCATCCTAAAATCCTTCCAATCTCACTTAAAATCATGTAATATTCTTCCAATCTCACTTAAAATCATGTAAAATCGCTTACAATCTCACTAAAAATCATTTAAAATCGTTACAATTTCACTTAAAATCATGTAAAATCGCTTACAATCTTGTAATATTCTTTACAATCTCACTTAAAACCATGCTAAAATCCTAGGATCATAAAATCCGGCGGTGTACAAATACATTCCGAAAAGTAGATTCTTTCCGAAACAAAAAAAAAAAACTATATACACTTAATTCTAACCAAACATTTCATTAGCTTCTATTTCAATCATATAATTATTTTCACAAGGTAATAACCTTGTGAAAAAACAGTCATAACCTTGTGAAAAGTCATAACCTTGTGAAAAATAGTCATAACCTTGTGAAAAACAGTCATAACCTTCCAAAAATCCTAATAACCTTCCAAAAAACCTAGTAACTTTCTTAAAATCCTAGTAACCTTCCAAAAAAACCTAGTAACTTTCTTAAAATCCTAGTAACCTTCCAAAACACCTAGTAACTTTCTTAAAAACCTAATAACCTTCCAAAAAAACCTAGTAACTTTCTTAAAATCCTAGTAACTTTCCAAAAAACCTAGTAACTTTCTTAAAATCCTAGTAACTTTCCGAAAAACCTAGTAACTTTCTTAAAATCCTAGTAACCTTCCAAAAAAAACCTAGTAACTTTCCAAAAAACCTAGTAACTTTCTTAAAATCCTAATAACTTTCCGAAAAACCTAGTAACTTTCTTAAAATCCTAGTAACCTTCCAAAAAAAACCTAGTAACTTTCTTAAAAACCTACTAACCTTCCAAAACACCTAATAACCTTCCAAAAAACCTAGTAACTTTCTTAAAATCATGTAAAATCGCTTACAATCTCACTTAAAATCATCTAATATTTTTACAATCTCACTAAAAATCATGTAAAATCGCTTACAATTTCACTTAAAATCATGTAAAATCGCTTACAATCTTGTAATATTCTTTACAATCTCACTTAAAACCATGCTAAAATCCTAGGATCATACAAGGATATACACTTAATTCTAACCAAACATTAAGTAGCTTCTATTTCAATCAGAATCATCAAATCCGAAGATTTCACAGCTGTAAATAAATAAAATCCATCTAAAATCTTTACAATCTCACTTAAAATCATGCTAAAATCAACGAAAAATCATGTAAAATCCTTACAATCTCACTTTAAAAACCATAAAATTTAAGAAAAATCATGTTAAATCATTACAATCTCGCTTAAAATCATGTAATAACCTTACAATCTCAATTAAAAATCTATAAAATCAACAAAAAATCATGCTAAAATCATTCCAATCTTACATAAAAATCTATAAAATCAACAAAAAATCATGTAAAATCTTTACAATCTCACTTAAAATCATGTAACATTCTTCCAATCTCACTTTAAATCCTTCCAAATCCTTCCAAACTTCATTAAAATCATATAAAATCCATCCAAACTTCTTTAAAAATCATATTATATCCTTCCAATCTCACTTAAAAACATGTAATATCCTTAAAATCTCGCTTAAAATCATGTAATATCCTTACAATCTCACCTAAAATCATAAAAAATCTTTACAATCTTACATAAAAATACTTAAAATCATGTAAAAACAATGAAAAATCATGTAAAATCGTTTACAATCTCACTTAAAATCACATTATTCCTTCCCCAAGCCAAACACTATACCACTACTAACCCAACAATAACAGCTTAACTTCATTCGCAGCCCTTTCGCCATCAGCCCTTAGATCTCGATCGATCTTCCTCGAACGTTCCGTTGCTTCCTTATCGCTTGCTGCACTCACTGCACAACCCATAATTTAATCCCTAGTTAACTAGTTTATCCCTAGGTTATCCCTAGTTAACTAGTTTATCTCTAGTTTATCTCCGGAAAGTCCCGAGATTGGAAAGCTTTTTGCTTGTTGCCTAAAACACTCAATATTATTACTTGCTTATTTGACTTACAGTACTTGACACTTACTTGTTTTATCCTCTAGTTTATCCCTAGTTAACTAGTTTATCTCTAGTTTATCCCTAGGTTATCCCTAGTTAACTAGTTTATCTCTAGTTTATCCGGAAAGTCCCGAGATTGAAAATTGTCTTTGCTTGTTGCTGGAAAACATTCACTTGTTTTATCCCCTAGTTTATCCCCTAGTTAACTAGTTTATCACTAGTTTATCCCTAGGTTACTAGTTTATCCCTAGTTAACTAGTTTATCCCTAGTTTATAATCTCAACATTATTACTTGCTTGTTTGACTTGACTTGCAGTTGCTTGACACTTGTT